>JBBPQV010000518.1:0-19255 GCA_038092675.1 Boletus rufocinnamomeus
CTTTTTCGTTCTGAACGAAAAAGAGAAGACTTACCCAATGCCCCATATATCAACCTCACCACTTGTTAGACAGGTCGATCGTCCCGTCCTCTACGTACCACGCGTACCACCATCGACACCGTCGCGCAAAGCAAAGCGCGAAAAAAAAGTGAGAGCACCGTTGGTGACGAGAGAAGAGAGAGAGACGCAGAGACGCTCACTCACGGAACTATCCAACACTAGGAGAGTGTGGAAAGGTCAGACATGGTAGTTGAAATTGAAAGAGAACGCAGCCCTATAGTGCCACATGTACATCTACTTAGGACGTCACTTGCCATTTTTGGCAAGCCCGGGCGCGACTCGGCATTCTCCGGTTTACACCTTTACAAGCTGTGCAGTGCACAGTTTCCTGAATTGACCTAACTTACTATGGAAAGCCGGACATTTGCGCCCCGACTCTTTCCATGCTAAACAACTGCGACATGGAACATGGAACGACACGCTCTGGCAATCCTCGATCCAGAGAAAGATCTATGGAACTGGCATGATACGAAACAGACCCAAGCATTAGGACAACAAGGTGGCGGATTTCGGCTCCCCACTCCTAAACTTTTGTACTACCTAATTCTGGAATCGCAAAGATTCGGTGGTGAGGTGCTGGATCATTTCTGGGAACAACTCGGGACCTGTGATAAAAAATTGAAGGACAATGGTCAGTCAAAAACTTTAATCACTCAATCATACAGGCTCACTTTCGTTTGTCACAGTCGAGGGTCTGAAGGAGAAGGATTTCATGTCGGCGGAGAAGTCTTTCGAGCTGTTGTTTCGGGGGTTAGATCCCAAAAACGTCAACTTCCGGCCTGTGTTAGACATGGCAGCAGAGTTCTTTACTCATCTTGGTATCGCATGTGAGTAAAACTGCCCAATCGCTGTTAGACGTTTGACGATCATCTATGCGGTAGTCACGAATCCGGGAGGGCCAAAATCCGGGACAAGTACTGAGTTTTCCGTCAGTGAAGTCGTCAACGAGGAGACGGACTGGCTCCTTCAGCGAGTCGACGAAGAAGGGGATTTTGGAAAACGAAAGCAAGAGGTCTTAAAGGCATTGGTGCGTATATATTGATCTCGGAGCCATACCATCCTCTTTATCGCTGTACCGAGCAGTCATTTAGACGTGATGGGGAATGCTGTCTGTTGACTGGCAAGAAATTTAGGCCTTTCAATAAAGCTGAAGTTGTTCCTGTTCTCGCACACATCATTCCAAATTCTGTACACGGAAAGGTTTGCATCGAACTATTGCAATCACCACTGGTTTTCTCATGACTTTCATTTAGCCAGACACTCTGAAGTGTATAGCTATGTTTGCCGGTGCCGCCGCAAGAGATGAGATTGTGAGCCATCTGAATGACATCGGCAATGCCATGAACATGCAGCATGATGCTCATACCACATACGATGACTTGGAGTGGGGAATCGAGGCAAAGGAAGAGGGTGGAGAGGTGCGATTTCATTGATACCTCATCATCATTACTGATCCATTGATTAGCTTAAATACTTCTTTCGAATGGTTTCCACCGATCCTGATATTAGACCCCTGGGGATCATCGCTTTGAAGGAGGGCGACGAAATTCAATTTGGAAAAGGACCCGAAGGCAGGAGGCTCAACAATGGACCCATCCCAATAGTTTGTAACCTTCGGCTGGCTGTTGCTCGGGTTCTGAAGATGAGTGGTGCTGCTGATATATTCTTGGAGTGGAAGGACCATGCGGATGACGATGGATGTTATCGTCTCTTCATTGCCTCCGAAGAGTTCTGTGATATGTTGGATGCTAAACTCTTTCTTTCTGGCAGAGCCGTGGTTGCATAGTTCTCTCCTTCGTATCAGAACTTCAGACGGGCCTCAAGACCCGATAGATTCGTGATCCAATATCTCAGGCGTCAAGACCCAGCGATTTTCCCATACGAACATTGAGTCAAGCACCTCTTGTCCTCGATTGTTATAGATTTTTGTGTTTTCAGGCTTATTTCGCTGTTCGTAAGATAGACGTCGTTGAAGCTTGACTCGAAATCAATCTGCATATAGAGAGAGGGTAGCTAGCCGTACAAGAGTAGCTTAAAAAAGAATCCGGCAGCACCCCACAGTCTACTACATGGTATACAGTGTCATGATGCTCAGATCTTTCGCTTTTGCGGTTAGACAAGTTCCTACGTACGCTTCGAATCTCTTGGCGCTGCTCTAACCCACTTGACTGATCACATTTCAGGGTTTCACGCATGCGCTTTTGTATCTCGTAGCGAATCCTCAATATATCAATCTTCATCGGGAGGAGTTTGAAGGGATCGTTGAGAAGGAGGGATGGTTGAAGGGTGCACTGGGAAAGATGCGGAAAGTAGACAGCTTCATCAAGGGATGCCAACGTCTCGAAGGCACTGGCGGCTGTACGCGCCTCGGCATACATTTGATGTGTTGGCAGACTCATTGTTCAGGGTAATTAGTGCTTTTGAGGCGCAAAGCGGTGAAAGACTTCATGCGTTCTCGGACGGTACATCAGTGCCGAAAAGTACAAACTCGGTGCACCCGCTCGATCCATACACCATGATGAAGTTTTCTACGAAAACGCGCGCGCATTCGAGCCCTTCCGATTTACTGGCTTGCGTGAAGAGGACTGGGACAGTGTGAACCATCAATCCGTGTCGACGTCGGACGACGACCGAGTATTTGACCTTTGGACATAGACAACTCGCGTAGTACGCTCTTTCTTTGTCACAGTTTTCAACGACGATGAGAAATTATTGACTGTGTTAAGCCCAGGACGTTTCTTTGCCGCAAGCGAGCTGAAATCCATGTTGACCCATATCGCGATGACGTATGATGTCAAGTTGGCGGATAACACGACGCGTCCGCCAGCGCTGCTCATTGGGACGTCGGCGATTCCTGATCTGGGTGCCAAGGTCATGTTCGGAAGGAGGGTTGACTGAACGTTTCCCTCCTACGTGTGTTACATCCCTCGTTTCATACGTTGGATTTTCTTTTTCTCTCATTTTTTGAGAGAATGGTTGGACCGGAAACAATGTTGCCAAGGCTCCGCGAAACTACATACGTTATTCGAAAGTGTATTGTTCGACTGTCATGATTGCCATTCCCACTTCCATGACTACTCTTGTTGGCGAAGGCATTGACTGCGTGAGGAGCGTGAATCGTCGGGTACTGTACCAAACAACGTATCATGATGTGGTTTCAGGCTGAGCAGCCAGGGCAGAAACCTCATAGCCTGCGCATCCCCCCTTCTGCATGGTCAGAATGATCTCGCTGGGGTCTGTCGTTGCCTGCCTATCTTCCCCATAGAACGTCAACGTGGCCAAGATTCTGAGATCCTTGGGATGAGTAATACTAGAAATGACGATCGAGAAGTCGGAGCTCTAGTCTGACTGTAAGGATTCGACAAAACAATCATGAATCGAACAGGTCCATGTTATATCAGACTGAGTTAGGGTATTCGGCCACCAAATCCCATAGGAAAGTGCAAACGGCTTGTTCAACAATGGGCGTCGCCCGCTCGTGAGCGCAAGCTTCGTTGAGGATCCTGCTCGCTTGCCTAAAATGGCAAACTGCGCCGCGGCGTAATTTAAATTCGCCCGACTAAGTCCGAAGCGCTCTATCGACGCCTTGCAAGACCACTCTCAGTTGTCACACTCCGATCCACACAACCTTGCTTTTTCCGAGCTGCAGATGCGTATGCAGAGGTGCGAAACCCCTTGGGTGGTCAGGTTCAGATCGCACAATCTCACCCTCGCCGAGTTTCGGATCACCGCAGCCATATCTGCTGTTCGAGCTCAAGTACTAGCCCCGTTGCTCGAAATCTCCTCGGAAATGCCCCAAATCAATTCTAGCCGAGTGCCCACTTCGAGTGTTGTCAGGTGCAGCAATATAAAGCACGTGCCGTCGGCCTCGCCCAGCCGGAGTATCAGCGATGCGATGCTGGTAAATGAAAAGCAATTTACTCTCATCCATTGCATGCTCGTGCGAAATGGAAGCAGCCTCCAAAGGCTTCAACGAGCCCGAGTTTCCAATGGAGGTTATAATGTTACTCATGTTCCATAGAGTTATTTCAGTCGCTGCCTCGAGGAAGCCCACCTGACTATCCCGCATCTCCCGTGCGCCACTTAGGTAGCGAGATCGTGCATGAAATACATCGATATAGCGACACCCAAGTACCATTCGTTTGGGACAATGCGCGGCGACACTCGCGACATCATCTCGACGGGCATATGCACAAGTCGTTAACTATCCGGTTGGCAAGTTTCAAGGAAGGTGCGGTGATGGTTACTGTGATATCCGTCGGGCCGGGCGGACTTTGGTGTGGGGCGACCAGCCTTGTGTTTCGTAACCTCCCCCCAATGAGTTCTCTATTGCTCGAGCTCCTGGCGAGGATATCTGGTTATGGTGTCGCTGTCGCTGGCCTCATCGTCGTCGTAAAGTTGTCCCAGCATCCAAGGCGAGTGTAGTTGCTGGAAACACTTACTCTCCTCAATCCTGGCTGGTTTCCCCACTTGGTGTCATACCCACATTTGGGTCGAATACTTGGCTCGGCTCATGTTGGCTGGCTTAAAGTTTGTGACCAACGCGATGGGCGTTATACAAGAAGGGTATGAGAAGGAAAGTCTGGTGCTCCGCACATTTCTGAAATGCACGCTTACTCACGGTGTTGCAGAACAAGTCAGTCCCATTCATGGTTGCGGAACTCTATCGCTGGATCGTCGTTCTTCGTAACCGCAAGCATGTTTCTTTTTTTTTTTACAAGAAAGATTGGACAGGAAACAACGCTGCCGAGGCTCCGTGAATCTACATACGTTATTCGTATTGGAAGGCGTATTGTCCGACTGTCATGATTGCCATTCCCACTTCCATGACTGGGATGGATTGGTACTCTTGTTGGCGAAGGCATTGACTCCGTGAGGGGTGTGAATCGTCGGTCCGGTATTGTGCCACGCAGTATATGTGGTTTCAAGCTGACCAACTTGTCTAATTCGACCCAGGGCTCGCCAACTCGTATTTGACGATGGAACCCTTGGAATAAAGATGACATGTAGTCTAGGAATCAACCATTTCGAGTCCGGTAAATGTTCCTTGGATTCCAAGTCGGATTTGCGGGTACAACCCAGTGGCACGCCAACGCCTTATCATCCCTGTCGATCCGCTCATCCGGAAATGGGACATCTCGTACCTGTCCATTATCATTGTAATGTGATATCGTTAGCTAACTCATCCCGCTCAATTTCCCGTGCATAGGTATATTACTTGCCCGCGGTGGCCGCCTTTCCGATTGAAGCGCGCGAAAAGCGCACTTTCCCCGCCGAACGAGTTTCAAGTGGTCAAATATCCGTTAATCCGGCCGCATACATCAAGTCAGTGTTTGAAGGTAAGAGCGGTTAGGTATTTGTATGTCAACAAAGTCTAGGCTCGTTGGGGTCGATTTCCCTGCTATGTGTAAGGATCGTACGGACGCTACTCGCCGACGACGGGGCCAACGATAACGCAACGTCGAGCGCAGGATACGTGTTCAACGACGTCACAACCTAGAGCCTCCCATTCTTTGTAGTGCGTCACCCACCTATCCACTCACTCCCGGATGACGTCGCAGCTACCTATTATTCGCTTCCCTTCATCCTTTGTCCTCATACTTATATAGCCCATGTCCTAATTACCGAATAACAGCCGCTCTCGCCCTATGAATCGACCGACGAAGGACAGCCCCACTGCGCCCGCCGACTATCTCAGATATACTCCCATCTCGTATCTCCACTTCCAAACCCTCCCCCTTCTCAACTCTCCCTCTCGCCTTCATCGCAGTCTAGCCCTGACTTGCGAGCCACACATGGTACGTCCAAACCTGTCCCTCAGGGCGGCTAGATTGAAGTCATCGATGTGCCGCTGTCGTCATATTGCCAGCATATTAATTAAATCCTACTATCCGTTGGCGGGGAAAGAGCGTCACGAGAGGCGCATTTCGTTCTCCGTCGGGTTATATATGCCCATTGAATTGTACGCCAGGAAGATCCGATCCCCCTCCCCCCCGGTTCTCCTGATGGCTTCCCCAGGACCAGAGACTTATTTCATCGCAGGCATTGTCGTCACCATTCTTGTCGTTGCGAAGGTGTTCCAGTGGTCTCAGGTACGTGAGCTTCCGATTTGATGTTCGCCCCCTAATCTTGTACTAGCTCGATGGAATCCCAACTGTGGGGTCGAATAGCTGGCTCGGATCATGGTGGGCTGGTTTCAAGTTTCAAACGAATGGTGTAGATGTTATTCGAGAAGGCTACGCAAAGGCAAGGTCGTCGTGTCGCATTTCCGGATGTCTCGTCTGACTATTAATCTAGTACAAACACAAACCATTCAAAGTTGCCGATCAATACCGCTGGTTGGTCATCGTAAGCGGTCGCGAACACATGGAAGAACTGCGAAGGGCCGGAGAGGACCAGTTCTCTTTCCGCGAAGCCGTTAGAGATGTAGGTGGCGTTGTTATTGGTGTTGTCATCGTCGTGAAACAAAACTTATTACCAACAGCGAATTTCTGCCGATTACACATTGGGCAAAGTTGTTCACGTCAACACTTACCACATTCCGATTATTCGTTCGCAACTAACCCGCAATATCGGAGCCCTGTCTTCTGAGATCAGAGACGAGATTTTCACCGCGTTTGACGAAGTTCTGGATCTGAAACGCAATGGTGAGAACTTGGTGCTTGATCAATATTTATCGGTTACCAAGAGTAGAGCCATGCAGGATGGAAGAGCGTGCCAGCCTTGAGCACGATCCAAAAAGTTACTTTCAGGGCGAGCAACAGAGTATTTGTCGGTCTTCCTTTGTGTACGCAGGTCTCTCAACCAAATTACCCTTCTTTTCTCAGTTCGTTTAATCTAGGCCGTAACCCCGATTGGATGGATTTCAACATCCAGAACGGTCTGGATATCGTTAATGGAGGGCTTGTTCTTCAGCGCTTTCCCGCGTTTTTGGCACCGCAAGTCTTTTTCGGTTCTCTGCACCAACACCTATCCTGAATCTTAGATAGATTTATCGCCCCTTTTGTCAAGAACGTTACTCAAACCTTCGAGCGCGGTATGAAACATCTTGCTCCAATCATTGAAGAACGGCAGAGATGTCTTGATAAATACGGGAATGAGTGGATCGACAAGCCTGTTCGTCGGTCTTTTCTACTACTGTAGCAGGACTCACCGTTAGTCCGGTAGAACGACCTCCTTTCGTGGATGATGGACGTGGCAGAGGGCGAGGAACGCACAGCGAAACTCTTGACAGCTCGTGTGTTGAGCTCCAACTTTGCCTCTATTCATGTAAGTTCCAGTTGCTCTCGGAGTAATCACCGACACCTAGTTCAACTTCGTTGTAGTCAATTTCCCAGGTGCGTCCGACGCCATGCGTCTGAGTCAAGGTTTCATAGACAATTCTAGAGTTTTACCCACGCATTGTTCTACCTTGCGGCTAACCCTCAATACGTACAACCCCTTCGCGAAGAGGTAGAAGCTATCGTTAGCCAGGAAGGCTGGTCAAAGGCAGCAGTAGACAAGATGCGCAAGGTCGACAGCTTCCTAAAGGAGAACCAGCGTTTGAAAGGAACCGGATCAGGCAAGTTAACTCGTATTCATGCGCCTAAAATACTGACCGCGGGATATCAGAGAGCCTTGCGCGCAAGGCGATAAAGGACTTTACGTTCTCTGATGGCCTGTTTATACCGAAAGGGACATTGATCTCTGCAGCCTCTGGGTGTCTTCACCTTGATGACGAATTTTATGAAAATGCAGCCCTTTTTGATCCATTCCGATTCGCTCGAATGCGAGAAGTGGTAGGAGAGGGGACGAAGCATCAATTCGTTTCGACCAGCCTGGAGTACCTGCCGTTCGGACATGGTAGAGGCGCATGGTATGTGCTCACTCTCCGTTCCCCTTCGGTATTTCTTCACACGGAGTTTGTGGTTAGTCCTGGTCGATTCTTCGTCGCTCACGCGACGAAAGTTATGTTGGCGCATATCGTCCTTTCGTACGATGTGAAATTGGAAGAGAACACGACCATTCCAGAGAGTATCCTCGTCACTACGTCGATCACGGTGGACCCAAATGCAAAGGTCATGTTCAGAAAGAGGAATTAGGAATTATGGAATTTTTCTTGGAGCAGATTGTCAGTACGTCGGCGATTTTTGTAACCTAGGCAAGAATATCCTACATATGAAAGGAAATCGGTTTTGTCCCACGATTTTAAGCGAGACAAATAAACAAATTCTGATTGGTTGCCACAGTGGTCCGTGGACCGGCGGCTGTGCTGTCGCGCAGACTCACCGGCGGAACGAAGCGACGTCGGGGAGCGGAATAGCAGAATAGCTTATAACTAGAAAAACTGTATATCCTGAAATACAAGTATTCTCGAATGGTATTGTATTTAGCTACTCCTGACCAGTGCGCATTGCGCAGCCCTAATAACAGCTAGTTCGGATCAATGGATCAATGTCGGGAGCAGTGGCACAGCCACAGCCACAACGGACGAACCCGGAATTGTTTTGAAATTTCCCACAATTTGAAAGGTGCTCTCTACCAAGTCTTTGCCATTCTTTACCCCTCCGCCAACATGCGCATCGTGTCCTCCGTCCTCCGTGCACGCCCCACTGCAGCTCTTCGTCGCGCAGCTCTCGTTTTCCCCTCCAGGGTCCGCTTCTCGTCGTCGGATGCACACAGCCAAGAGACCTTTGAAGCCTTCTCGGACCGCTACGTCGCCTTCTTCCAAGGCGCAGAAGATCTCTTCGAGGTACAACGTGGTTTGAACAACTGTTTCGCCCATGATCTCGTTCCCTCTCCTAACGTCGTCGAGGCTGCTGTCCGCGCGGCGCGGCGCGTGAACGACTACGCGACTGCTGTTCGTATATTTGAGGGTATCAAGGAGAAGGTGGAGAACAAGCAGCAGTACCAGGCGTACTTGGACGAGCTCAAGCCCCTTCGGGAGGAGTTGGGTACGTCATTGGCTGTTATTCTTTTTCGTTTTCATTGTATTTTATTTTGTCTTTTTGGTGCTGACTTTGGGGCTTGTTGATGTGTACGCTAGGCATCGAGACAAAAGAAGAACTGTATTCTCCATGAAAGCCGTCTGCCAGTTGGATGGATGGACGCGTTGAGTGAGTATTTTGGGTTCCTATTTTTTTGTGTGAGTTGGATGTTCATGTCCGTGGGTAGTAGATGCAGTTTTCGGACAACATTGTCATATACTTGCTCCCGCTTAATCCAAAACGCTGCGGAGCGCCTATTTTAGTTGAGGGTGGATAGCCTATCCTTGTTTGCATCAACCTTGGAACTCTGGTTAGTCTCGATTGGCCTCCCTTGGCATATTCCCAATATGTCCCGGTATATCGGAACAACACTCTAGAGTTCCATTCCGTTCCAACAAGAACACATTATCGTTGTTCATGAAAGCGCGGAGATTGCATGACAGGCCGGTGTGTTGTATCTTACCTTGGAATGGCTCTCCGTCGGGCGGAGCTATGTACGTGATGCATTGGGGTTGTTTACTAGGAGTGCTCTCAGCACCCCCGGAAGTTGGAGGTCGGGGTGATCGGTGGGGATTTGTGGGCTTAGAACCCTATTGTTCCGCCCCGCAGTGTATCTCTGTTCGTGTTGTACTGGTCCCCGGAGACGCACAACATACGACGTGGAAAAGGCCAGGATTATGCTCCATGATATGCAAATGCTCTCCCATCGCCACACATGCCCCATTCGTTCGTCCACATCGGTGGGCCGCCCATTATCGACGTGGGACCATCCATTAGGAGCCCTGGCAGGGAAGAAGCCGACCCAGTCCATCGTTGTGAGTCTTGATTGGTTTGTTGATGTGTGTCGTCAAGTCAAGGAGGCGTTTGTGCGAACGCCGGGGGTGGGTCACGGCATCACGCCATTCTGTCGTGCTACTTATCAGCAACAACTCGGAGATTGTTTTCTACAGAGCCCGTGATCGTTCTAGCTTTTGGTTCCTGCACCACGGCCCCGGCTCAGTCCTACGACTTTGGAATATGTCAATCTAAGCGAAAGATTCTCTGGCTTCCTTTTCCTTTCTAGCTCTTCTGTCACCCGCGCCAGTCCAACGATACACCCACACTCACGCTGAATTCTCGCAAAACATCATACAACGTCTCGGACTCGGAGTTATCAATAGACCAACCATTATCTCCACTTTTCCGGGGTTCCTCGGCTTTTATTTACATCTTACCCCAGCGTAGATCTCTGATCGCCGCCAAGCTGGGTTGCCCACCAGCTCACATGTATCGTCGCTTGAATGCGATGCGAGATAGGGTATTAGGGCCGTCCAGTGTCTCCAGTCGCACGTTATCTATGCCCAACCCTGGCGGTTGAGTGGGATCTATTAAAACGTGTGCGCGCGGGTTTCTCCCACCATACAAACGTTCGCTTCCCTTATCTATCTCTCCTCCTTGGGACCGCACTCACCACCAAAGCGCCTCCCTCGGTTACGTCAAGGTCTTCGCAACGCGATTGTGTGGATTTGGAAAAATGATGGAGGCTATCATCAGGGATATCGTCGTGAGTGACTTGGTGTACTTTTTTTTTATTCATTTAGCCTTGCCTTCTTTCTTTCTTTTTTCCTTTCTTTATTTCAAGAACCTCGGCATTGTCATTGTCGCTTGCGGTGTCTGACGGGCGTATCACGACATGGTCTGCCATTGCCATATCTCCGGTTCTATCTTATCGCGCTTTCTTTCTCAGAGCAGCGTAGTTAAGCCATCGACATTGATTCGTGCATCTACCGTCGCGCGTCCGGAAATGCCCACGTCCGAACTCACGTCTAGCGCAGCACGCTGGGTGACGATCCCATAACTCCGGATCGCTAACCACGACGTGGTGGAAACATCATGATGCACGGATCGCGTCGAGTCAAATACTCGGATTGATATGTCATCGTTCAGCACGTCCACGCTATGCCACCGGGTATGTTGTGGCGATGACCCGGAGGCCATTTTGTCACAGGAGTCGGGAAAGTGACAGCTTACCAACGAATTGAATTGAATGATATGATTTAGAATGCGACAAGGGGTGTCGCCATCAACGATAAGCGGAAGGGCCGAATTCGCCTATGCACCATGACGTTTGCTGGCGACCGTGTCAAGGTTTGAATAAACGTCACTGTGGCATTCGGCTGCCGGCTTTTCCTTCGTTCTCTCTCGAACCCTTTGGATCGCTGGGAAAATACGTGTATGTTTGCGTACACATCTCTGCCACAGATCTTAAGCTACAGTACCTTATCTCCGAGGTTGGCCTTGTAGCGCTGTACTTGGTTTGTCCGGTGGAAGAAACGCGCTTACAATCCGAGGCGTGTTGATGGGCACGAGAAAAGCACTCCGACCCGAATACTCAAGCATCCAGGTATCTGCCAAGTTGGACGCATACAAAGCCCCCCAGCGGTTCCGACTCGATCATTATATGTACAAAGTGCCCTTCACGCCAGGTACGATCCATATATCATCTGTAGGGCATCACCGGCACTGGTAGTGATGCAGTCGGGATCACCAAAAAGGCCATGCATTATGAGACACGACGCATTATATATCAGCTGGGATTTTCGCGGAAAGAAGGGACCCACAAGCGGCCCAACTTGTTTCTCTCTAGGCATCATGACCGATCGTGATGTGTTCATCATATTCGATCCGTTCATCCTCTTCTAACCGATCGTCGATCATTCATGACTTGTGTCACTCGACCTACACATGATAGAATGTCTTGCTCGCGAATGCGACTGCATTCACCCCCTCCGTCGCAGCATTGTCCGTTGGCTCAAGTATAGCCCATCGCCAATGCATTCCCATTTCAAGGCAGGGATCGAAGATGCTCGATCAAGCAAATGAAAAAAGCCGATCATGGGACGTGCAAAACAAAAAGTTGTGTGGGGGTCCTGAATAACACCATAAACGTGGAAGATCGCTCGAAAGATCGTTCGTACGCCAGCGACCAGGACACCGTCTGAAGCAAACACGCGATAGCATCCATCAACGGTGTATGTACTCGATATATACTACATATCCTTGACGAACCCTGTGCCAGTAACAGGGTCACCAGTCAGGCACCTCGATTTCAAAGGCCCATACATATGCGGATATTACCCCCCAAGTGTTTCAGGGGAAGACGTATAGCTAGGTATCTGTATCGGGGTTGAAGATATCATCTGGCATACAATCTGGCTCGGGGGAAGATGAAACCCACACATTCCCACAGGTGTTGGAATTTTTTTTTATAGACGAGTTTAGTTTAGCGACACGCTTTCCATGTGTACTTTCGATGCTAATTTTGCTTGATTGATCGAATATACTCACCTGCCACGATCGACACGTCCCACTGCCAGCGGCTTTTCAAATCACCTGTCACACCCATGTCTCGAAATCATTCGTCCTTCTTTTTTCTCGTGGGGAGTAAGCTGAGTCCGAGTTCCAGAACGCACACGTCTTTCATGAGTGGACGTTCTCGAACACACCCGTGGCACGGTGGGCACAATTACGGGCGACGAATACGAGGAACGCGTCGACGTCAATGGTTTAACCGGTATAACCCTGACCCAAGACCCCAATTTGAGGACCGTAACACAGAACGTGAAACCGCGACCGGGCTTGTCTGCGCAGCACTCGGGAGTTGAGGTGTCAGGTTATGAGCTTGAAGGCACAGGAAATAGGTCGCTTTTTTCTAGGCGACACTGGTCATGGGTCCCTAGAATCGAGGGGATGCAGTGGCGCCGGACGAGACTCGCTGCCAATAAACCAGTGCGTATGTTTTTTCCGGGTCCGGTCCGAATTGCGTGGGTCGGTGGCTGTACTAGCGCCTCCGAGAAGAGCCTCGGCCTCGGCCGGTAAGTTCCGCGATGGAAAAGTTTGGTTCCAGACCCTGAAGTGCCTGGAACGCTGTCTGATACGCTCTGCCACCGCTATGTATGTGTTCCAAGATAAGGTCGACGCCGACTTATGAAGGCATCTGTTAATAGCCGCAGTGGGGTCATATGGTCGACCGTGGTCAAACGGGAGGAGATAACAGGAAGTCAGGGGTGGTAGCTCTCGGTGACTGTCTGGACACGTTCCAGCTGGAACAACCACCATCTCAAGTTGACGATAACCGCCGAAAGGGACAGAGCTGCAGCGATAAAACACGTCCTCGGGTTGCATCTATTCAGTCAAACGTCTGTATCCGTTTTTTTAGTCGTTCATGGTGACAGGACCGGCTACAACGCGACCGAGAACTCAAGGGCTGAAGTTGAACACCTCGGGCAGCATAGGGTGGGTTATTTGCTCATATTGAATATATTGACTACTTATCCAACAATATATTTCCCCTGTGACGAAATGGACATATAAATCATTCATACATATCCGATCGTGCCCGAGGGGAGAACCACGAACCCGGCAAGCTGAATGTATCCTTCAATTCCCAGGTCATACATATCCGGTCGAGGCCGAGGTAGAACCATGATCCCGACAAGCTGATCGTATCCCTCCGATTCGATTCCCAGGCAGAGCCTCCCACGCGAAAAGCTTGTTCCATCGCGGGCATGTAGTAGCCCCTTGATCAATCCCCACAACCCCAACGACAACATACCGAGTGGGTTTGGCGCAGCGTGGCGTGATCCAAACTCAAACTCAGCATGTCGATTTAGAGGGCCCGGGCCCGACACAGCAAGTAACATAAAGGAAAGGAATTCGGGGATGCACGGAAGGACAATGCGTTCATAATCAAAACAGTCAAAGAACTTGAGTATCGTCACCCGTGCTACGGCGGATACGGTCTATCGTGTCATTCCGTCTATTGAACATCATATCCGGTACGGATTTCCTTGACGTATCGGTCTGATACGACATGTCCGAATGCCGTCATAAAAACGAAGCCAGCCTGGAAGAATGTGTGAACGACATAGGGTCTCCATCGTCCTTGCTATCCATCTATTCATCTCTGGTAGGCCCGGCGCAGATAACTACTCACAATTCCATCTGCGCCCGTAATATTTCGAGGATAAAAATTGTCGATTTTCAAATTCAAAGTTCTGGATTGTTTGGGCCCCGCACATGCCACTCAATCGCCTCAATGGTTTGCGAAATGGAATTCGATGGGTATCGATAAGCCAAAATGTCAATATTTGTACGCTACCCCATCCTTGGCCCCTGTTCCACGAGGGTGATTAGGGTCCGGGATTGCATGCTCAAATGGACCGTGACTACAGCAATCTGGATCCATGATGATGCGCAGCCCGTCGACTGAGTCATCCCTCTGCTATCCCCTTCGAGGGGACACCTGCGTAGAGTGCGTCGGGTCCGTTCCCGACGCTTATGCGGACCCAGTTAACGTGCCAGAACGAACCTTGTCCTCCCCCTATTTCGAGGGTGCTAAAACGGGGGCCAAAAGGATGTTCAGCACCATTATGAACCAGCCAGTCGGGTCGCCAAGAGATCGAGAATGGTGGGAGGGCGGGCGACATGGAGGACATATCAGGTGTGCAGAATCGTCTGATGGAATCGTTCTCGTCGTCTGTGCGACTCCGTGCGTGGTGGTGGGGAAGATTTCGTCTTTGGGGGCCGGAATCGCAGGCTCGCACGTAGTCAATGATAGTGGGCCCTGCAAAAGATAACACGTTACGCGTTATCGGAGGGCCTATATTATATGCGTGCGCAGCTCCACGGAGGTAATCGGGTATTCCAGTGGGCCTGAGTCCAATGCCGAGTGGAGTAATGTACATGTCACATTTACAATATGATCGAGCAGGAGAGAACAGAAAGAAACGATCTGATGATGGTGGCGCGTGTACTACGTACGCTAGAAGATACGACCACCGTACGGCTGGTTTGACAATGTGCATGATGATGAGATATGATCGTGACGATGATGATACGGCTTCCAAACAAGCAAAGTAAACACCTTGAACAGTAAGGTGAATGGTGGCATAGGAACATTTACGTTATCCAGGGAGTAAATGTGGGCACCGATAGGCGTAGCAGCGGGAATAGAGATGATATACGTTGAATGATCGTGGGAAGTGGTTTCACATTTCTCGTCAATGAAGAGATGCAACATATGTAACATCGGACGCAGAGCGCTGAGCGGAGATACAGGAAAGAAAGAGAGGGTTCCCGAAAGTCCCAAGGAAAGAGGAGTTGCACATACCGCCGTATTTTGGGGTGTGTGGGTGGAGCGGAAGTGAAAGGACGACATCTGACGTGGGGCCTTGGATCGATTTCCAGCCTCAATGACGATGGGGTCCATAAGAATAAGGAATTTCCCTGTGAGAGAAGGGTACCTCCTTTAGTTGGAAGAAAAAGTCCGAGTGGTGATAGGATAGGATGTATGTAAATGCGAAGAAGGTATTATTCGTAGGTGTGAGAAGCATAACATTTGAGGAGCCGGCGATAAGGACTACATTGGAGCGGCATTCAGGAAAGGCGAAATACGACGTCATGGAGACGGGGTAAGAAGTTAAGACGACGGGAAGAGGGAAGTGATGAGCAGCACAAGGAAGGGAGGGAGGAAGGAAGGAAGGAAGGAAGGAAGAGGGATACGGAAGGAAGTTTGTACAAAATGACTCGGTATCTGGCTGGTCGGTGATGCAGTGGGTGGTGGATCTGATGGCGACGATCACGAGGATAGAATGTAGACGATGAGATGATGAGGAAGAGGGTCTAGACGACGTCTGGAGAGGTTACAAATAGAAATTACAGTGATGGCGATGAGCAGGCGCAGGACGGTATTCTAGGCCGACGTATGCGGATGCGGCGCACGAGGCGGAGGCAGTAAAATGCAAGACAAAAGAGCGCTCGGTCACTTCCGAGAAGGGAAGGATGAAATAGGCAGGAGGTGCCTTGCAATCGCCTTATCGCGACACCGCCGTGTGATCGCGAAGAGGGATCTGGACGATTCGAAAGTGGAGCCTGCCTTATTAGGAAACTTCGCTTATGTGCCGATTCGGCGATCGGGATCTCGGAAAGGATGGCTGTTGCAGAGAGATTTGCTTTCAAAACGCGACCACCAAAACACACCGTCTTATTTTTTTCTTCACCGCACACCGTCTCGACGGTTCTGCTGCATTCCTGCCGTCTGTCTCGCCGCGTAGTGAGTAGCTCATCCATCCACATCCTCGTCCCTGACGTCATTCACAGATGCCTCTCTGTCCTCCAGTCCACCGCTCGTTCTCTGAAGAACGCGGCCCCGGCACATTCCACACTCTCGGTGATCTCCCAAAGAGAAAAACCGACATTGTGTCCCGTAAATCCCCCGTATTTCACCTTATCCACGACGACGACGACGATGACCACTCTTCTGTTGACGAGCATTCCCCACAGCCCCTTTCCATCCCTCACCCCGCCGTCCTCTTCCCTCGCTCTACCTCCCCGCCGTCCTTCCAGGCCTCTTCTTCCTGCTCTAATACCCGTCCTACTTCTCCTCGCCCTCAGCTCTCCAGAGGCGCGTCCGCCCCCATTTCGCTCTCAAATGGGAAACCTCTCAAATCTTCTCTTAAATCCTCCTCATCATCACCCACCATATTGACTCCCCCTCAGACCCAGCATATGCATTTACGTGCCCGTTCAGAACCATCCTCCCCAGTTGTCAACCCAAAAAATGTTCACTTCCCAGAAAAGGACTACGCTCTTGCCACCGTCCGTATTTTTAATCGTTCAGCTCGCCCCGCTGCGCTCAGTAGTCCTGCCAACGGCAATGGAGACGAGACAGAAACAGAGGGCGAGGAGACACCCCCCACACGCTTCCCATTTCCTCCCCAACCCCCTGTTCTCAATTACGAAATCGACCCAACGAAGTCCTCTCCCGTTCCCTCCAAATTTTCCCCTCCTGCAAATTTACTCCTCGAGTCCCTCAATTTGTCCCAGCCCTCCACGCCATCGCCCACCCTAGCCGCGAAGCCTTTACTCACAGGCTCTATCCTCGTCCGCAACCTAGCATTTGAAAAGCACGTCGCCATCCGTTTTACCCTGGACGACTGGCAAACCGTTAGTGAGGTTAGTGCTCATTACGTCGAATCTCTCTTAGATCTTCCGTCCCGAATTATTCCTTCGCCATCCACTTGCATCTCGGAGGACACTAGTCCTCAAGGGGGAAGAGGGTGGGATCGATTCACCTTCATCATCCGTCTCGAGGACTACGCCCACTCTTTGAGCACTCGCACTCTATGGCTCGTTGCCCGCTATCGCATCCCTTCGACATACCCCGAGCCTGGTTCCGTCCAGTACGGCCCAGGTGGTGAATGGTGGGACAACAATGACGGCAGAAATTACCGTGTCGGTTTCATACCCTCCGTCACAGCTCCTACATCCCCCCGAAGCAGACCCCGCCGGGAAACTGTCTCTGGTACTGTTATTTCCCCGTTTACGTCGTCCAAGAAGTGATACTCATTTCGTGGGCACCAGCACCTATTTCTTCACCGCGCGCCCGACCTCAACCTGCAATGACTTGCAAGGAGCACGCGTTGGGCCTTATGATCCCGTCCGTTCTCAACAGTAAGGAGATCCAGCCCGTGAATAGAACGGATAGGCATTCGATGCCCTTGCGCGCTGGAAAACTCAACCTGTGCAATTATGTCCCCCCAACAATTCGTGCTACATCATCCGTCTCATTTCCTTTGGGGGGAACACCATCTTCGATTACGAATCCAGAGCTTCCATCCCCGACCGCAATGAGGTCGTCGTCTGACGAAGACACTGGGTCACCCGCTTCCTCTACCCTTTCAACCCCTTCTGTTTCACCTACGATGGCCCCGCGCGTGATCATCAGTGGACAGCCCGCAACATTCACTCAGCCCCATGGTGAGGAGAACGCCATTACGTCCTCCACACCTGGTCACCTTACAGACTGGGATTGGTCAGCACACAGCAAACCGCGAATCGAGGAGCCGCCTCGTCAAAACGCCGATTTTGTGACCATCTCGGAGGTTCCCGAACGGCGACGCGATATTCCATCGCCACTGGGGAGAAACGCTCTTGCCGACAGTAATTCACTTTACGATGCCTTCGTCACGCAGTGGTGCTTCGCCCAAGGACCCTCCCCGAACCATCATGGCTATGATCACGGCGGGATCATGGCATAATCCATTAACTCTCGCGACCAGAGTGTTCATTTCTTTCCCGATTTACTCCATGTAAGACCATCTCGCTGCACAGTCGTCATGTACTACATCTATATGGGTGCGAGATGCATCAGGCACTTGCACAGTGTTTGTATTTTTTTTCTCGGTTATCGCGACTGCAGTCCTCCGGGTTTTCTTGTTTATCTTGTCCTATACTCGGTGTCTGTATTTATCGCCACTCTCCACGTCACTTGTACACCCTTCCACTCTGGTCGCTTGTCCTGGCTCTTTTATTTAAAGATCCGTTCGTGGCATCCCTCCTCGTCATACACACAAACTTGCATCATATGGACTTTTCTTCTTGGGCATAATAGTTCTGGTACAGATGAATAGTTCCCCTTTTCCCTTTGGCATAAATCAATCATTTCTTCCCCATCTCTACTTCAAAAAATAAGCGTCAGGGAGTCAACGAGTCGCCTCCGACTGGGACGAATGTTTGGATTCTTGAATTAGGTTGGACATACCACGGGGGAAACTTGCCATTCAGGGGTGCATCGGTCGATCGGTCGGTTTTGGTTTAGCGGGATTTACTCGAACGCGTCGGTCCCCCCCACACACGTGTGTCGTTGTTTGATGTGACTAGGCCGTTTATAAAGATGCGAATCAGGCACTAAGATCGATCGGGTGATCGCAGGCGCTCTCGGATGGATCTCGTGCGTGCGTCGTCCCAGACCGGACCAGGCCAGGCCAGCCTAGGACCACACGTCATCGTCGTCATGCGTCGCGCCGACCCACGTTCTGCGGTGTGTATATCCAAACTACGCCCTCTGATCAGGCTAGGTAGAGCTCGGAAGCATGGGGTCCCGTGTACATTGTCATTGCTCTGCCGAAAGTAGTATCCGATATGACGACAGGATGTGGATGTGGACGTGGATAGGGGCTGAGATGGGTGCGTGGCTGGAGCGGCGTACCGGTAAGCGGGGTATACTAGCGCTCGCCGCGATGACGTGGAGAACTTGAACCCATGGGGTAGGGCAGTCATGATGCGCGTTTCGAGCTGCCCGAGGCAAGGAGCCCGAGGACTCGGATCTCGGGGCTGAAACCTAGTGGCCACGAGTATCAGCGATCGGGCACCCCCCGGTGAGTGTATTGAGATCTGGGAGACGAACG
>JBBPQV010000519.1:0-19228 GCA_038092675.1 Boletus rufocinnamomeus
GGAAGCTCACGATCTTATCTCGCATGATTCCCGGCCTCTTCGACCTGTTTCCAGGCGGACACGAGGACGTCCGCCCGACCTCGCTCGTTCCAGAGCCGCTGCGAGGCGCAGACGCGCAAGCGTTTATGCAAAGACTACCCGACTTTGACGCTGACATCGCCGCCAAACGGGACGAAGCAGCTAAACGAGGCAGCGTCCTTCGTTATGTCGGCGTCATTGACGTCGAGCGACGCAAGGTCGAAGCGAAACTTGACGAGTACGCATCGCTCTCCATGTGGATGTGGTGTTCGCTAACTGAACGTATTGGAACGATAGATACCCCAAAACGCATGCGTTTGCCACGTCCTTGCAAGGCAGCGACAATATCATCATGTTCCACACTGAACGATACGGAGTGCGACCGCTCCTCATTCAAGGTGCTGGTGCCGGCAACGCGGTTACGGCTATGGGGGTTGGGAGTGATATACTGAAGTTGTTCTAATACGCATTTGGAATTTTTCAATCAAAAAGATGACCCGAGCTGTATACATCATGATGATACAGGCGATACGTCACCGAAATGAAAAAAGAAAGGTGGGGCCAAAGCGATTGTCAAGTTCCTGCCGGTCGCGTGTGGGTGGCGTAGTAGGGACGACCGCGGGACGATCGATTTGAACGTTAACGGTCGGACGTCGAACCTCTTTTTCAATACGCGTGTCCACGGGTGCACTGCAAGTTTGCGAAATGATTCAATCTAATCCGCCGCATGGACTTGGAACACGCATCAGCAATAGAAATATTCCATGATGATGATGCCGGCCCACAAATTGATATGCGGTGCTTTTTGATGGGTGGTTTCCCCTCCCCGCCACGGAAATCAGGTGCGTCGACCGTCATTAACTGAGATCTCTGACTTGTGTGTGTGGTAGTTCCTTCCGGGGGACACGGAGCTCTTGTTCGAACTGATCCAACGTGCGTGGTTTCGTATCTGACAGGACTTGAAACATGACCCTCGGTTAATGGTTTCTTCCTCCGTCTTTTTGATGAATCTAAAACAATCTTTTTGGGAATCACTAACCGCTCCACCCGTGGGTGTTAGTCCGGGAATGAGATGGCGCAACACGTCCAACCTACCAAGGCGTTGGAGTGCCCCTACGTAGGTTAGCACGGTCGTTCGGATCGAGCCCTGGGAACGATTTGTTGTCCGAGATGGTCAGCGGGTCATCGATGCGGAACTTTCTACTTAGCTGACGAGGGTTCTGGAAGCAAGTGTGGAAATCTACTCGGGGATACACGCCATGCGCTAGAAGACGACCAAGGAGGGTAAATTGATGCTTTGGTTGCTGATGGCGATGACGCATTTATTGTTAGACCACGAGTAGCGAACTATCGCCGTCGTCGTTCTTCAAACTTTGCCAACGTGGATCATGGCACAATTATCCCGCCCAACCAACACATTAGAAACTCCGATTTCCAAACAAAACGATAATTCTTTCATGACGCAACAGAAAACAGATCAAAATGAAGGTGGAACTAGCAATGAAATCCGGCATGTCGTGTCAATGCATCACATCGTCAGGGATATTTCAAGATGAACTTCTTCATATACGTTTCCCAGCTGCACTGTGAAAGATTCGAACCACCACACGCGGTCAGCATCATCGTCGAAAAGTCCTTCATGATGGCCCGGAATTGCTTTTCTGTGGTAGTTTTCGTCCGTGCTTCAAGTTTCGCGTATCTGGATACTCGAGACAGGGTTCTTCGTCGCGTTGTCTGCGCGTCGGCCAACACCATCTTCTTGACTTGTTGATAAGCCTTGCTTCCCGGAGAAGTGATATTGGTCAGTTGCCCCGAAACTTCATTGAACACGATCCGGGTCAAAGCTGGGAAGAAGTGAACCATAGACCCGGGCGTGCCGCACACGACGGGACAATCGGGATTCGGGCAGCCATTGGGCACGGTGCCGTTCGGGTAGAGACATTTTCCATGAAAGTAAGAGGGGAATATGGCGTGCTCTAATCCATTGTAGGACACCTTGTTGAACGCGTTGGTCACGGGGGTGAAGTAGCTGATAGAGTCCTGGCGACGGTTGGCGGGTGGAATGCATTGCGCATCTATCTTATCGGCCTGCAAGGGGTGTTGTGAATATTGAAATAACAAGGGCGAACGCGCGGGGGTACATGCCATGTTTTGCAAGACGTCGAGAACGACGGAGTTGTATAGCTCGAGGTATTCTTTGGTGATGCCGGTGATACATTCGCCTTCGCAGGCAAGGACAGCGAGTGGGGCGACAAGGAGGGTGACGAGTTGGACTGTAGACACCATGGCGGGCACGGCGGGCGTCGATGTTGGGTTAAGGTAAGTTGGCTAAAGGTGATATGAACTCGACCCCGCTTTAGTTGAGTGAATATATGACGGGCGGTCACGTGTGTACTTGGCATACCCTCAGTCGCCTCCCCGACGGTAGACTGGAGGAAGGAACGACTGGCTTCGATTCGGCTGCGTGTGCACATATAGCATACACGTTTGCAACGAAGTCGGAGACAACCGTTTGTGTCGGGAAGAATGGGCAACTAAGACTGCAATCCAAGTCATCTTCTCAGGCACACACACATTGATACACATCACCGATGTGACAGTGGTTCACTGACTGACTAGTCGTAACAAGATGGAATGGGATGGGATGGGACTGCCTACCGTAACGTTTAGCAAGAGATGCCTGAATTCAAAAAGTAGACTAGTCGTAATCTGCTGAAAAGGGTTGAGCAGGTGACTGAAAAGGAATAAAGTGTCTTACCTCCCCCTCCGTCGTCTCCACCAGCCCCACCGCCGAGATCATCAAGGTCATCGGCTTCACCGTTGTCGAAGTAATTTTCGGCGTAGTCATTGTCATATTCCTCTTCAACGTCATAATCTGACTCGGCAGCCTGTGAACCGACATCTGACCGCTCCTCGCCGTTTTTTTCCTGGTGGAAGGTCCTGTAAGAACAGAGAGGTGTGAAGTCTGGATGACCGTACGAGTTCCTCTGTCTCTTCCACTAGTTCGTCAAGGTTCAGATGGGATTCTTTAACTTTTTTCTCTGCTGGAGACGGACGCGCATCAAGACAGCAGGCCTGGAAGCAGAGAGGACACTACCTTTCCGTTTCTTTTTAGGGTTGAAGTGACCATCGAATATCTCGGCCGGGAAAAAAGGTGCATGTAGGTCTTTCCGTTTGAGAGTAGGAAGTGATGTAGAAGTTTGGCGATATTTGTCTGAATATCGCTCGAGCTCTATACGAATGGATCAGCGTGAGGAATGCGCAGGTAAATACGACCTGACCATGCGTTTTTACCGTTTCCACGACATAATACGGGGACTTGCGCAGTCGGGTGATGAAGCCTGTCTGCAACTCGCTTATTTTCTTCTCCTCTGCGGAGAAATCTGAAAGCACAGGCAATGGGTCCAAAGGCTGGGCAGAGATAAGGTATCAGGGGATTGTCACGTAACAATAAACAAGATCTCCAACCGTACGGGGTACAATGCATCTGCTTCACGCGACATCGCTTGTATATCAGCGAATGTGAGCCCCATTGGGGGCATTGAGCCTGCGCCAAAAGCGCCGCTTCCCTTGAAACCACTTCGCCCACCCCCTCGGCCCCCACCACGGCCACCTCGAGACATGGCCTTTGATGAATACAGATATCAATGCACAGCCACACACAGCAACAGCGAAGAATGCGCAGCCACCACAAAAGTTCAGACTCCGAAACTCCGCCCCCAAATATATAGCGTGTTGTCCCTTGCATGTATTTTCGCGTCGCCCCCTTTGTTGTTGCCACCACCCCAGCGAGTCGCACTCTCATCTACGTCCTCGTTTTTGCGTATTTCATTCATCACCGAAAAATGGACAAGTCTCTCGACGAGGTAAGCAGAACGCGTCTGTACAGCTTTTTTTTTCGTGCGGCTCAACTCTCCTTCAGGTTATTGCCACCCGCCCCAAGAACCAGCGCCGAGTCGGCCGCCGTGGTTCAGCCAAATCTCAAGTATTGGGTAACCCCGCAAACGCAGCAACCCGCGCCGCAACCCAGAGCGCTGCTGCTGCAAAAGTTGTTGCTGCAGCCACCCCTGTCTCTCAGTCCGCTGACAAGATCATTGTCTCCAATCTCCCTCCGGATGTGAATGAAGTCCAAATCAAGGTACTTGATTCTCGTTGATACTCTTCACCGGTTTCCTCTGACACTCCAACAAGGAACTCTTCCACTCCACTGTCGGCCCTCTTCGTGATGTCACCTTGCACCACGACAGTGCTGGCCGGTCAAAAGGCATTGCCGCGGTTTACTTCCAGAGAAAAGGAGATGGCACCAAGGCGTACCAACAGTACAACAACCGCCTCATCGATGGGAGTTAGTATCGCCACTTTCTTCTCTGCTTTCCTACGTCTCTGTTCTCGGGAGGAACCTCTGAACTGCAGAGGTGACCGTTGCCGTCGAACGCTGGTCGGAGCCCACTTCCATAGCTACTTGGGACGACACACCTCAGGCGCTGAAAGTGCGAGTTGACAGTCTTCTTGGTGGCGACCACGACTTGTCCTCGCTGCCACACTTGCTGCTTCATGCACGTGGTGGATCACAGCCATGGGTTCACAACGGAGGACTGATCACCCTTCGGGATCCATGTTGCCTGCAGCCAGCTATTCGGGCTTACATTATGGTGCGGTCATGGGATTTGGTTTTGAGTACGGTGCAAGGATTGTGGAGCGAGGGACGGTGTCCTCCAGATCTTCACCGCTTGACCAATTTCAGGATTGGACATGTCATGAAGGCTCGATACACATGGCGTCGTCGCGAAGAGTACTTGAAGAGCGGATGAACGACTGAGCGATCCTCGGTAACGACTTGGGTTATGGGTTGCTCGTATCCGTCTCCCTTTTTTGCTTGCCTGCTTGCGTCAGAACTCAGCCGACTAACGCTCACTATCCCCGCGCCCATCCGTCAATTACAGAACGCCCTATGAAGATTGAAATTCTCATTGACCCCGCGCGTCCAGCGCCAGCTCAATCATTGGTTTCTCGTGTCGCCCCTCCGCCTGCAACTGTGGCTGCCACCACACCCACCACGAGAGCGGCAAGGTTGGCTTATATTCTTACTCGGTGATTACTTTACTTATTTGGTGCTCTAGGCCTGCCTCGCGTGGCATCCGTCGGGCAAGAGGTCGTGCTAGGAAAGGTACTGAGCGTCCGCAGAAGAGTGCTGCTGATCTTGATGCTGAGATGGAGGTATGTGTAGCATACCTGAAGGCCGCGACGCAGCATCCTGACGAATTAATAGGACTACACTGCGAGCAACACGACTGCTCCCGCAGTTGCTCCTGCTGCAGCCTAAGCAATATACTGTTTTGCAGTGCCATGTAATCTCTCACCTCGCTAGCTGTTTGTGATGTGGCTCTCAGTAATATTCCGATACCTATCTTCTTCACATGTCTGCCGTAGTTTAGATCGACTTTGTATTGTACGTTCTGATGGTTTTACTTGTGGACCTACTCTTTTTGTGTGTCATGCGGCTTTGAAGCTTGGCCCCTTTGTCAGTCCCGCTTCGGTGCATGCAACAATAGCAAGCTCATTGTTGCCAATACGACTCTCGCCCAATGGAAGAAGACCAGCCATTATTTGCCGATAGACCAGAGTGGGCCGACGTTGTCCCCCTCGAGCAGTACGAAGGCGCTACTCCTATCGCACCAATATTCTATACGCCAGAATGTACGTGTATACAATGACTTTTTCGATCAAGCCATCCTGAGCACTCGGTCGACGATTCAGACAAAGACGCCACAAATTACTTCAGAGGCATCGTCAAGACCGGGGAGAAGAGCCCCAGGGTGCTCGATCTCACAGAGAACATCATCCGTCAGAACCCGGCACACTACTCTGCATGGTGAGTATTCCACCCGTCTCAGGATGTACTCGTCCCAAACCCGTGCGCTACGACGTTGATCAGGCAGTATCGGTACAAAACCCTCATTGCCCTGAACGCCCCTTTGGACGCCGAGCTGCGGCTAATGGACGAGCTTGCGGTCACGTACTTGAAAACATATCAAGTCTGGCATCATCGTCGACTCCTGGTCCAACAGACCAACGATCCTGCGCCCGAACTCGCGTTCATCACCAACGCCCTCCAGATCGACACCAAGAACTACCACACCTGGTCGTACAGGCAGTGGATCCTCGCCTACTTCAACGACGATGCGTTGTGGCACGGTGAGCTCGCGTTCGTAGAACGCATGTTGGACAACGATCTGCGCAACAACTCAGCGTGGCATCACCGATTCTTTGTCGTGTTTCAATCCGGCGTCAGGAAAGGAGACGAGAACAGGGACGCAGTCGTCCGCAGAGAGTTGACGTACGTATGCGCAAGAAGCAGTCACGTGGGGACGAAGTGAGTTGACGGACCGTTTCCCTCTCTCACACCCTAGATTTGTCAAGTCAAAGATAGCGGCTGCGCCCAATAATGCGTCTGCGTGGAATTATCTTCGGGGTATACTGGACCACTCGAAAACGCCCTATTTGACCGTTCGATCTTTCGTGGCCCCCTATTCTGTGCCTCATTCAGAGCAACATGAGGCACTTGGGGATCTGGTCGACCTCGAGGATCCCCTCCCATCTCCAGGGGTTCAATTGCCCTGTGTCGCAGCAATTGAATTCATGGCGGATATCTTTGAAGCCACCGGTGGAGATGATCTCATGAAAGCGACCGAGGTAAAGCAACACTCCGTTCCTCCTTTGGTGGCTAGTCTGAGAGCTAACCTTGTTTACTCCCTTCATGTGAAGCTTTGGAAGTCCCTGGCGCACGAACACGACACCATGAGAAAGAAGTATGTTATTTTTAATACGTCGTCTGAGGAGTTCACTTCGGCAATTAAATTGACGTGCCTTCATCGCCAGGTATTGGGAACACAGGATCAAAGAAGCGTTACAAAATGTCCGATAAATGTACGAATGGGGGTCCTGACGTGAATTGTATACTTTGTATCTTTCCCTCTTACCTACTCAGCGACCGACCGATCAAGGAATAGTTATCGTGTTCCAGTGCCAGACTCGTCGGTTAAACCCACTGATCCCCAGCACCATATCCGCTCATCCAAGCGGGCTTAGGCGAGGTCCGACAATCGGAACTACTAAAGTCGCGCAAGTCGCGCTGCAACCTGCCCACTCTCATCCATTCGAACGACGATCTTGCCAAATTGACTTCCATGCTTCATGAGCTCAAACCCTTGTTCAGCAGACCCTAAGCCCTCCAATACATGAGACACCACAGGGACAATGGCATGTTCCGCCATGAACCTTGTCGCGTCAACGAGGTCCTGATGTGACCCCATTGTCGACCCTTTGTTCCTCGCACGTCAGTACAGCCCTCCTGACCACAAACCAAACGGACGACACGAACCGATAAGTTTGTGGTGCTTCAACACCTCCCGCATGGTGAACTTTATAGTGGGGTTGGCAGTCCTAGAACGGAGATTGGCATGGAATGAATGAGAGAAGACGAAAAGGGGGCGTATGCGTGCAAGTAAAGACACATACATGCCGTAGACGACGACTTTTCCACCGGGCTTTAGAATTTTGTTGACTCGGCCCATGATATCGCCTCCCCCAGAGTCGATGACGGCATCGAGCAACACAGACCCACCCCGTTTCGCGAGTAAGTCGGCGAGTTGACCTGGCCAATCCTCTGCAGTGACGCTGTGAGTAAAAAATAGGGGGAGGAGAGGGGAGGTCGAGGCAACGAAAAGATGGTGAGAGACCCACTCGATTTGTAGTTGACACCGCCAGCGGCACCGAGGGCGGTCGCTTTCTGAATTTTATCGTCGCTGCCGCTCGTGACGAACACGTTCGCGCCTTTGGCGAGACAGAGCTGAAGTGCGATAAGAGCGACACCGCCGCCGATGCCTGTGATGAGGATATTCTGACCTTGGCCGACACGGGCATTGACGATGGCAGCTCTGTGAGGGGGAAAAAACAAACGAGCGTTGGCATTAATTAGCCGATCGTCGTTGCGCTGAGTCGTGCTCGACAGACCTCCACGCAGTCAAACCGCCGAGAGGCCACGCAGCCATGTGAACGTCGTCGAGGTGGTCCGGGGAACGAACGACCTGATCCCGCTCGACGACGACATAGTCTGCAAAGGTTCCTAGAGGAGGGTATTTCCCCCCACCGAGAATGCCGAACGTCGACCTAGAAAACAGGGTTGGGATGAGATGACGTTCGACTTGCCGAAGATAGGGTCGTTCTATTGTGCGTCAACCCACCCAGGTTCCGGCGCGTCGGGGCTACTCTCCCAGCCCCGTATGGGCGAGAGGAATACGCGTCGTTGTAGGAGGGGGTCGTGAGGATCTGCAGACGCGACGACCGTCCCTGGAAGCCTTTTACGTTGAATGACCTCGCTCTAAAAGAGGTTGAGTCGATACCGTCTGCGCACCTGCACCGTCAGCCCCGAACGTGGCTCCGAACGCAATACCCGGATATTGACCAAAACGAATCCAAAGCTATAAGCAAGGAATGTCCGTAGTCCAGTTTAATGTTGGGCAGATTCGAGATGGTTAAGCAGGATACTGACATCCCTGTGGTTAAACGCCACGGCTCCCATCCTTACCAAGACCTGACCCCTCTGCAATATTGGTATAGGACGCTTTTCCACCACAGCGTCATGATAGAGTGGCTTCCTTTCAGCGGGAGACTTCTTCACCACCAAAGCGCGCGTTTCTTTGGGTAGTCGTACTGTCATGGTGTGATCGGAGCCAAGACTCCACTAGTCGGGCCGCTCAAGGGCCGTAAGTTATCTGTTTGTCAATTGTCAATATTTTTAGCACCAGCCTACTCTGTACAACTTATTCGAAGAGATCGACCACCCCGCGCCTCGGAGAAATCACTGCAACCACCTTTCCCTCAAAACTGAGCAGCTCCCCTCCTTTCGTCGCGACTATATCGCTGTCCTCCGCCCTCCGAGTTACTCCCAACAACTTCTCGACGTTCGTCGTCGCCATGTCCAAAGCATCCTCTATGCTGATCAAGCCACGGGAATCAATGTGTACCTGCACGAGAAAAGACGGCGTGTCATGATGGTTTACCGCGTCACACACAGAGTAACTCACCCAGGCGGCGTCCCATCTCAGGTTGCGCGCAGCCCAAGTGGACATCTGCGCAGCTTCTTCGACTCCTTGGTGTCCGATACCAACGGTCACCCCGTGGGCGAACAACGTAGTCACGAGGCTTTGTTCCGTAACAGGTGGTCCTTGGATGCTTGAATAGATTGACATCAGTCAAATTTTCGGGGACACAAGCAACGAGATGACTGACATCCGGCGACCCTCCCATGTAAACGGGAACGGTCTGGGAGGCGTGACGATGACTCCCACGTTCGCAGCTGCCAGCTCAGCAGCAACGAGGTGTGCTTCGCCTGCGCCTACGAGAGCCACCTTGATCGGTGTACCAGAGATCGCCTCGACTTCTTGCTTGAGCTTCAAAATGCTTGCGATGATGTCGGCGTTTTTCACGTTGACGACCAGAGGCAACTCTCCCTGTGCGAGACCGCGTCAGATTCGGCGTTTTCAGAGAAAATAGTAAACATGAACCTTGACAACGGCTTCAAAGGACGCGCCTCTTTCGCCTGTGTACGGACCCAACAGAAGACGACGGAGCGCTGCTATCTGTGTGCTCACACTCGGTCCATCATCCCCATGTACGACAGCGACGTGAACGGCAGTGACATCGTCGAGCACAGCTTCATGTTCCAACTTGTGTTTGGCCCCAAGGGAAAAGCAAGTACCCAAACCACCAAGTAAACCGCCCGAGATGGGTGATGTGATTGCGGTCGACACACCAGACCGATAAGCAAGTCTTGACACGATGTCGTCAGTATGTTTAACACGCACTGAAGCGACTCACAGAGCATCTCGAGTCCCAAACATGAGGCCGTCCACGGCACGGGTGATGCTCCATTCACCCAAGAATTTTGGGGTGGATCCCTGCAGTGGGTCGAAGACGGGACCACCCGAAGTACTCATCTCTGCGGCAATTTCCTGAAGACCGAGCGAGGCCCCCGCAGATACTAGGGCGGGGGTGATAGAGCCGCCCTCTAGGTTGATCACTTTCAGTCGTTCGCCAATGACGAAAGGAGTGTTAGTTCCCATCAACCCCGCGGAGCGGATTTCCCCGTGTTCAACAACGACGTATCCTTCGCGGTCGGCATCGCGAGTTTGGAAGACAGAATGCACTCCAGATTCATCCCTCCGCCACGCGCTGGATACATTTCGGAACAGAACACTGCCAGAGGTAATCGGGGTTGCTTCTAGAGGAGGTAAACCAACAAATTTGACAGCAGCCTTGGCTTCCTCGTCAAAACTTGGAGTTATCGGAGCAGTTTGTCTGTCATTTTTCTTCTCGGTAAACGACGCCTGAAGTTGAGGTATTCCATCAATGAACACTTGCACGGGCGTAGCACCGAGCGCCAATGGATGACTGTCCCAAATGACAACATCTGAGATGCTCTTCTTGAGAATCGAGCCTGAATCACAATTACTACCTATGACTTACCTGCATCATAACCTGCGAAGGATTGTCAGTGACCAGAACATATTACTCTCATGGGACATTATGTACCTTCCATGATGTAACCAAGACGGTGCTCTAGTCCAAGCAATTCAGCAGCGTTCGTCGTGACAGAGGCAAGAGCAACGTTATCAGGAAGCCCATAATAGTGAGCTTGCTGCGCCTCATGCAAAAGCCAGCGAGACTGAATCCCTGGGTGGTCACTCTGAGATGACACCGGGTCAATGTCGCCTCACGATAAACCAAGATTACTTTACCTTCATAATGACTTTGATACCCTGCTCGTTCAGGATACGAGGCGCGAATTCTGAATGGCGGTAGGCTTCACGCTTGTACCTATTGACAGTCAGCTTTGACATCCAATCCCAGTACCTGCAGTTCTACCTTGCGAACGCTGCAAACATCGCAACAGCGGGAGGATGTTCTACGAAGGGCGATCAGTTTGCGATTCACGATGCGAAGACTGGTCTGACCATAGGCTCGCTTGAGGATGGCTGGAACAAGGAAAGCCTCGTGGGCATGATGGAACGCAGCAATCGGGAATTGGAACTCGTTAGACAGCTGGGAAGAAAGTCGTCATCCCATCACAGGACAGAGCAAGGGATAGCGCACGTACTCTCACGAAAGCGTCCAAGTCTACGGCTTCATAGCAATGCGTTTGAACCTGAAGAGGTATTCGTTTCCCTGATAATACCGCTTGCGTACCGAGCAATATATTCACCTTGACTTTCCCCCTCAAGATATCCACAAGGGCTTCCCACTGCAAATCCTCCGGAAAATCGCCCAGTCCTTCCCATTCGTCAGCCAAAGCTTTCGAGCAATACTCGTCTTGCTTGTCCTTGATCTGGCGGGCATGTTCGTAGCTGTCGACGGGCTATTAGGTGTGTGCAACGAAAAAGTTCCGAGTACCCACGCTTCACGGTATGACCATACGGTATCCATTCTCGTTCCTGAGTAGGAACTTGCTAAAAAGAAAACATTAGACTGGGCAGAGAGCAGCCAAGATCATGATACCTACAAGGGTTCTCTCCTGGGGATATAAATGCTGTTAATCGGAATGCGTAGACATGTCTGAATACGCACCACATGCATGCCTATGAAACACATTAGCAAATCCCTGAGTGTAGGAAATGCGAAACGATGTCGTACTTCATATGACGCCAACGCGGTGGTATATCGTAATCCACCTGTGTACCATTGAGGCCATAAGGTGGATCGACCAACAGTGATGTAGGCGACCTTTCACTAGTCGACCGTAGTTTGATGGAAAACGCCTGTCCCCCTGTAAAAAGGTTGGGGTCGATCTACGACGCTCGAATTGGGATGGAAAGCGACGGCTACCGATGGCATCAGCAGACCCAGGAAGAATGAGCGACGTGGTGACGCCTCCCGCGATAGAGTGGGCATAGCTATCGTCGTGTGTGTTCAAACCATCGAGGGATCGCAACCATGGCAAGGCGAGACCTTTGACAGAGTCGGTGTCACTGGCACCTTGAAGCGCCGGGGACGAAGCAACAGCGATGTGAGAATGAACATCGACAATGCTTCAAGTTCATGGTCAGGCCAGTCAGCACTCAAGCGGTAAGTGTCCACTCACCCTGGAGTCACCCATGCACCCTGTTCATTCGTGAATATATGCGTCGCCTGATTATGCTAGGGTAGTCCTCGATTATACTCACCTCGGCATCGATTTCGATAATGTCGTCCTTGTTCAGCAAGGCGTTCACGTCCCCGACGCTCTTGATCAATCCATTCTCTAACAAAATGTCTCCATGAACGACGTCCTCTCCATTGTCCAGGCCAGTCCAGATGGATGCATTCCGTATTAAAACCGACGACGTTCCTGGCTCGTACCTGTCCGACTGCGTGCGGCTGCTGAACCCCGGAGGGGGTGCTGGCTTGATGGACAAAGATCGACATTTCGCGAGCGTGTCTGCGGCATGCAATGGCACGCGGACGTGAGACCGGGGATGTCCGGCCGAGAGGAGGGGAAGGTCAATGGAAAAGTAGAGGATTGCGAGGACGAGAACCGTCAACACAGGCCAGAAGCGCTTGCTTGACTTGCGGGACGATGAGCGTGCCAACATCGGCAGCTCCATAGTACCTGGGCTCGGTGCGTAGTCAACAGCCTTTTGCATGGACGATGGGCGCAGGGAAGCGAATGCTCGAAGTACGGCTGGTTGTATTTATATGCCGCGCGTACATAGGACGGCGCGCAGTGTCTCATCGTTCAAGATCGTGATTCGTGACAGGTCTTAATTCACATTTTCCTAATCAAACCCTCGGTAGACCACTAGAGTTGGGTGGTGGGTGGGCGGCAGACTCTTGGGCATCTCGACTGTCACTCGGAACGACATGGCTGGTACTACAATCGAACACAACCTTTGATGCAATAGAGGCAGGGGGACGAAGTCCAAATGAATCAGCAGAACCCACGGTCGCCTGAGACGCACGAGGGCACTTCTCAAGTGCCTGTAGCGCCACGGCTGTAATCGATCAAAGACCAGTGATACATCGACAATAAACACAGCGTGTCAAATCCGATACAATTGTTCTTGAACCATAGAGCTGATATTTGCAAGGCATAAAGTCTATAATGCTGCAAGGCGTTGACAAATTATGGGTTAGGATTCAGAAATTAAAGTCAAAATTTGATGGCAGGACGAAATAACAATAGGTCCAAAAATATACGTTAAGAGGGGGCGAGGAGCATCTTCCTAGGGTCTTCGATGTAATCGCGGACCTTGACTGCAAAGGGAGAAGAAATGCAGCGTTAGTACGAGATAAGCAACAACGTGAGACACCGACTAACCAAGGAAGGTGACGGCTTCCCGTCCGTCGAGAAGACGATGGTCATACGTGAGGGCAACAACCATTATTGGTCGAATGACAATCTGGCCGTTCACGACAACAGGCTTCTCTTTGATAGCGTGCATACCGAGCACGGCGGATTGCGGGAGGTTGATAATTGGAGTGCCGTACAGGGAACCGAAGACGCCACCGTTGGAGCTGAATGGTTGTAGTTAGTTTGATGCACAGTGCGCCGGAGGAGTAGACTGACATGGTGAATGTACCTCCAGCCATATCCTCGAGGGTAAGTTTGCCGTCTCTGGCCTGAGAAAATTGTGAGTGAACAAGCTAGATCGGTAAAACGATCTACACACCTTCTTCCCAAGAGACGCAATCTCTTTCTCGATTGCGAGGAAGTTCATTGCTTCTGCGTTCCTGACGACAGGCGTAACCAAGCCTTTGGGAGTGGCGACTGCAACGCTGAGATCCACAAAGTCACGGTAAACGATCTCGTCACCCTCGATGGACGCGTTGGCAGTAGGGATTTCTTGCAATGCGAGCGTACAGGCGCGAGCGAACGCACTCATGAAACCGAGCTTGACGTCATGTTCCTTGAGTATCTCATCCTTGTACTTCTTGCGCATGTCCATCAGGGAGGACATATCGATTTCGTTGAAAGTAGTCAAGGAAGCGGCGGCGTTTTGAGACTCCTTGAGGCGTTCGGCGATGCGCAAACGCATACGGTTCATTTTCACCTAAGTAGCGGTCAAAGAACAGAACGGGCGTGAAAGGACAAAAATAATGGCTTACTCTAGTCTCATTGCGGCTGCCCGGCATCCTAGATGGCGCAGCAGCCTCAGGTTTTGATTCCTGTTTGACCACCTTGGGTTCTTTGAGGGCCTCCGGGATGCTCTTCTGTGAGGGGGCTGGGGGCGGTGTGGATTGTTCTTGGGGCGGGGCTGCCTCTGCGGCCTTTGGAGGTTCAGCCTCAGCGGGTCCTTCGGCTGGCTTCTCCTCCTTGGGTGCAGCTGCAGCTAAATGAATAAGGTCGATGAGTGTCGAACACAATGAATTGAAGAGAAATGCGTACCAACGTCTCCAGCTTCTATTCTGAAGAGTTCTTGTCCGACAGTGACAGTGTCCTCTTCCTTTGCAAGGAGCTCAACAATCGTTCCAGCAACGGGAGCGTTGACGGTGACATCAATCTTGATAAGGGACATGTCAGTTCAGGTCATGCACCAGCTGAGAGTTATCGAAGTAGTACCTTGTCCGTTTCAATAGTGGCAACCTCTTCATCTGCCTCAACGGTATCGCCAATCTGTTTGGACCACGACCTCAGAGTACCCTCGGAGATAGATTCTGCCATCTGAGGGACCTTGACCGTCTCAGCTACAGAGTTTTATTGCACCACTGTTATGGTCCGCGGGGCGATGGGATTCACGTCATAAGACTGACCTTGCAAGAGATGTGAAGTATGAAACTGCGCGCGCATTAGATGCGAGGCAGCGGCATGCCTGAAGACGCCGCGTCAAGGTTGAGTAAGTTTGGCCGAGGTATGACATGCAAAACCGTACCAAGTCCTGGACACGCTGGAACCCGGGGCACGTCTTGCAAAAGTACCACGACTACATGCGACGGCGATGATGCGTTTTGAAAGCATCGTGGCTTGACGATATCGAAGACGTGCCGGAAGAAAAGAAAGAGGCGGGAGGGAACGGTGTATGTGCAAGCACTGAGAGCGACCATGCTTGAAACGAAAATGCATAGCCACCGCTGGCCGCCATCGTGTACTCCTGGACCTTACAAATCAGAACTACTGAGAAAACCCGACCAAGTGGGTTTTGAGTCTCGCATAAATTAGTCCAGTTCAGCTGGATGACGCTTACGAGCTGGGGTCTGAGTGAACATAAGCGCCAATTGACACGAACTCGTGCCTGGGGTGAATAGACCCATATGGAGAGTTCCAGCTTTCCGCTTGTCCGACACTTTGTTTCTTAACACTTCGAAACCTGCGGGCGTGCACCACTGCGGAGGATGTCGTCAACGAAGAACAGTACGTAGCAGTTCTCTGGAGTGACTGTACAATGCTGAAAATTCGGCAAGACTATATAAAGGTGGTTGAAACTGGTGACTCTGGCGCAATATTCTCGGTTGCTTTTCACCCCGATGGAATACATCTATTAAGCGGAAATATGCATGGGATTCGACGGTGGCGAGTTGCAGACTGTCAAGAAGTGGGAAAGCAACTGGGATTAGACTTAAACGCCATTTCTGTGTCGAAAGATCACAAGTGGATAGCGTGCGGGACTACGAAGGGGGCAAGCGTGTGGGACGAAAAAATCCAGGAAAAGGCCATCGAGGTGGAGGGCACAAATGATGTGCTTGCAGTAGACATCTCGCCCGACGCAACCAGGTTTGCCACTGGTACTGGAGTCGGTGACGAGAAAGTGAGCATATGGAGCATTATCACTGGTGAACAATTGGTTGGCCCACTCCAACATGACAGTTATGTCGCGGGAGTTAAGTTCTCCCCGGACGGCAAGCGCGTCGCCACGGCATGCAAGAACTCTATCCGTGTCTTCGACAGTCACAACGGTGACCAACTCATCACCATCAAGGCTGATATACCCACATGGGAACCAATCACTCCCCTTGCCTGGTCGAACGATGGACAGCAAATTTTTGCCACATCTGGCGATAATAAAATCGTGGCTTTCGACCTGTCCACTGGGTCCCAACTGGCCGAATTGCAGGTTCACAGTGAAGGCGAGGTCGTGTCTGTTGCTCTAGCTGCCAATGGGAAGTTCCTTGTTACTTTTGCGGCGAGCTCCATCACTTTTTGTGACACCTCAATACTTGCTGGGGTTGGCCCAGTCATCGAGGGAAGTCAAGATATACGGTCGATTGCTCTCTCCCCCGATTGCAGCTATGTTGCGACTGGAGGATATGACGGGAAAATCACGATTCGTAATCTCAATGATATCCTTCCGGACTCGTATGGTCCGTTCCTTGTAAGCATTTGTGCATTCATAATGTTCGCTTGTCTGATAAAGTGCACGTTGTCTCTCCCCATGTTAGGCACCTTCCCAAGAAGAACCCAATTTAGAAACACGTAAAGATGAGCCACAACAACAACAACAAGACGAGCAGCCTTCCACCTCGGGGGACCACGACAACAAAGGACCAGACTCGACTCCGGTAGGAGTTTGTCATCCTGTTGCCGAAGGAATCGCACTAACTCCTGCATTTCTACACAAGGAACGACCCACGGCTACAAGTCCACCTGAGTCGGAGGACCACAACGAAATCGGTGATAATGATTTACTCGAGGTAAGAGTTTGACCCTTTCCTTGTCGGTACTGGTTTTCATGACAGCGTAAGGTCGAGTTGCCGTCTAGTGCCCCTGCACCCTTATTTGACTATGATGAGGTCTGTGCTGATTTTATCGTACTCCTGCTCTCATGTTGACATCGCTGGAGCCACAATCCCTGGCGTTCTCTGACAATCTCCATGAGGCCGAGGCACCGCCGCCCGGTCCGTCCGGTCCCATATCACAGTTACCGGATTCCCTACCCACGACCACCCCTCCCGAAATGCCTCGTCCAAAGAAACTTCCTGAGACTCCTGACTCGTCCAAGCGCATTTTGGTGCTCGGAAGGTGGCTTCAGACGAGATTAAAGAAGACTGACAAGGACCAGTCCTCACAACTGCCGGATCAACTTCCTGCAAAGTCTAGTCGATCAGCCAATACCCCATCTCATTCCAAGTCACAGGCAGGAGCAAGTACTGCAAACGAGGGACCTTCGTGGATGGCCGCAGGTCAACGTGTGCGAGTAAGTGTTCTCTTCTTTTGTAGACAAACGGTGCGCGGTGTGTCTGACGAACCATCTCAGCGAGCCGTCGCAAAACCCGTAGTGCAAGTTCGTTGGTTGTTTAGCTTGTTTCTTGGCTCCGTTATTTAGCTTCCATCACAGCCTCAAACGAAGACCAAAACTGCCAAAGCAAACCACTCGAGTGGGGCCGCCTCCAGTAGCAGACAAGGTCATGCAGATCCGAAGAAAGGAGGCCCTGTGTGTATTTCTCGCGACGATGGGTCTCGTCGTGACAGCTCACTTTTTATTAGAGGCAACAAGCGAATGATGCATCTCAGCCCTCGGCCGTGCCAACAGGGACCCCTGTCTTGGTGCGCGTTCACCCTTTCAACTTTGATTGTTAGACTCACGGTGGAATACAGCAGCAAGAAGCAGGCAACGCTGCTGTTTCCGAAGCGAACCATCCGAATAGGGTCGCCTCCGGTAGCAGACAAGGTCGCGTAGATCCAAAGAAAGCTGGCCTTGTGGGTCATTTTGGCGCACGTAAATTACATTATGCTCACGCTTTATTTAGGAACAAACATCTCAGCCCTCAACTGGGAGGGTCCATGTAACTGTGCGCCTACATTCCCTTTGCTTATTATATTTGGCTCATAGCGGATCACATCAGCAAGAACCAGGCGACGGTACCGTTTCGGTCACGTTCAAGTTACCAGCATGGATCTGGTGTTTTAGCACAGCTACTGAAGATAGGACCCATGGGTCTGGCAGGTGATTCGATGCAAGGGATGTACTTTAGACATTTATCGTGTAGTTCTTCGAGTTATCTAAATCTCAGCGTTGATATGAGTTTTGATAGACTCGTCCGTGACTGAGCGCTGAGCGCTGAGCTTGCTTCTGCTTCAATGCTTCTGTTGAGCTGCGGGCCCAGTAACTTGAGTTCCGGCCCGGCGGGACGAACGACCCGCTGCTCCTTGTTCAAAAACCCACGCACGGTTTACTGTTCAAACACCCTAGGTTGGGAACACCGCGGTGCGGGATCGGACTGTTTGCGTTCAACATCAGTATCTTGTCGACTAGCTCATATGTAGCCCATGCCAATGGACATGACTCTCACAATCACCAAATCGATGAACAGGGTTTTTCCTCGTTCGTTTCGACACCTACTCGACACGAGCCACGAAGTTAATAGCGCAAGATGGCCTGCTTCTGGCCCAGTTTCCCTTTACCACTACAGGCGAGCTCGCTACCATCGACTTCGTGCCATATCGTCTGAATAACTCCCCCAGTTTTGCATGTTCTCGCATGGGAAATTGACGACTCAGCGGCCTGAAAAAATCGATTATACTAACGGAACTGACAGCCGCCTCTAGATTGCGATATCAAATATCAAGGAAGTCCGAGCCCATCGTACACTGGCGGATGTACGAGCCTAGTACAGGTCAGCGTGTGAAAGTGAGTGTTCTCCCAAGGTTCGGCGAGTCGCGCGTTAGCGAATATGACACTTCAGGCGAAGGGTGCCGTATTCCGACGTGCTCAGGTTGAAGGAGCTCAAGATCGACTGGCTATACGAAGCTATACCTCTAGAGCTATACCGTACGGGTAACTTCACGGGTGTACTTGCGCTTGCAGTACTGATCAATAGTCTTCCGACGTTTTAGATGCTTAGCGGTTGGCATCGAGAACTCATACTTGGAGAATATCGTCAATCATAGTTCTTCGAGATTTAGTTAATATACAAACTGTCGTATCGAAGTTGGGCGCACCAAGGCAGTCGTGCATGGAGGTACGCAAGTTCCACATACTATCATACAATCGCCCTTGCACTCGTCGCGGACGTGATTCAAGTTCAGTCCTAGCATATCATCAATCAATACAAAAAGTCAAATGTCGACGTCAATGTACTAACCGATCTGATCACTCGGTTTCCCTTCTCACCACCCATCCATCCCACCCACTTCGTCTCCCGATTTTACGGCCGATCGTCACATGACAGCTCGCTTCTTCGATCTGCGCGACAACCTTTGCAGCGATGACCGCAGCTGCTATGGGTGCCCACGCAGCGG
>JBBPQV010000520.1:0-19208 GCA_038092675.1 Boletus rufocinnamomeus
TATGCCACCAACCTTGTCTGAGATGGGCATGATCACCATGTGGGTTGTGTCACTCTGACTCACTCGCCAAGCTTCGATGAGTCGGCACGACTGACTCGGACGTCAAAGCTCGAACCATTGACAAGTACCTCTTGGAGGTCGTGCCGTGGGTCGCATTACTTGGTTTGGTACGCCACATCCTCTCACCACTTTAGGAACCACTCAACGATTCATCCGTTTGTCTCCAGTGGGGCAAGTACCAAGATTGTAAGGTAGTTACCCGTGATCAGTACTGCCATCCCTCCCTTGTTGATTCCCTTTGTTGCCAGTCTCATCCTTCATTGTACAACCCTCTCAAGGTCACTTCCCAGGTCCTGACTTGTTAGACATCTACTCGCAATGAAGGACAACCAGACGGGTGGCCTGCAACCTTGGTTGGTGTATCTATCCGGTACGAGTCTGCCATTCCGTCACCAAAACAAGTTGCACTGACTCTAGATTATTTCCTGTAATCACGCATGTACCACTCTGAAGTCGTCCACGATGTGGTTCTGCCGCCGACATGGGTAAGCTCCCAACCTTCCTTTCTGTCTCCATCTGCACGACCCATTCCCAGACCTCAACGAAAGGTAACAACATCCCTCCGAGTGCAGTCCTGATTCATGAAGGGCCCAATGGCCAGTTATATATCACCCGGAGTTTACTATGGGTAAATTCACCCATTGGTGATGATCTTACTGGAATGCTGATGCTGGCGGGTTGTGTAGGGTGAAATACGTGAGTAGTCTGGCAGTATCCGCATGCACTTGTAACGACTGTGCCACACAGACATTAGCACGACGAGCCGCTCATCCAGCCAAGGTGCACAATTTCGAGACGGGTATGGCCGAAGTCACACCGTACGTGCAAGTTCGCCTGGTGATACGGATGACGAGGAAGGCCTGTGAGAGTGACACGAGCACAGGGGGGAGCTCACATGACGGCTCAACTTGACCCACTAAGCATATGCAACAGTCGTGTTCCGAGATGTCGAGTTCAACCACGACTTTGGTAGTACAAATACTTTTCCCTTCCTTCTTGCTATCTATGTGTCCCCCATGATCAGTGAGGTCGTCTGATGAGGTCGGTAGGTCTGGTCCTTTTCAGCACTTTTCTGACGGACTTTTCTTGTCTTTTTTTCTTTTTCACTTTTCTCGTCTTTGTCTTTTTCACTTTTCTGACAGACTAGACCCATCTTGAAAAATTTGAGTGACTTTTCGACTTTTCTGGTCTTTTTCGTCTTGAAAAAGACCAAAAAGACCAAAAAAGTAACCTGACATTTTGCTGATGCCAGCGCAGGCAGCTCGCGTTGTTGCACATCGTTTGCGGGTCTTGTCGGTACATGCGTTGTCGTGTCGTTGCATCTGTGTTATATACCAGTAAACGACGTGTTCATATCCGATCTTTTTCAGGACGCCGGGGCGACCACTAGCTACGGCATATATGCAGCCTACAACGAATGGCAAACTTGGTACGACCCAGTGAGGAAGACGTGTTTGGAATAGTTCACCTGCTAACTAAAGCACAAAGTTTGAATTGGCTTTTATTCCGGATACTGAAAATGCCGAACGTCGTAGACAGGATGACTTGGAGATATCATGTTGAGTATGAGAGACTTGGCGAGAGAGAACTTTAACGAGATCGTTTGTAAAACTTGCAACGCGACAAGGACTCTGCCAAACACGCAATTTCCAAGGCTGGCATTGGCACATCTGGCCAACTGCCACCAAATGCCGCAGTTTGCCATTTGCGTTCGTGAGGCTGAGGGTAACTTGTGGGCAATAGCATTTGCCAATCCCTATGCTTGGATCAGACTGATGGATATTAACACGTTGCCAAATATATGAGTAACAGACTACGACAACCTCAGGCACGATCAGCGGACGATATCTGGAAAAACTTATATGCTGTGGCAATAATAGTATGATATTTATCACAAACTTTGTCTTCTTCCAAGGCAGATTCAAAATTCGTAAGTTACGGCTATGTATTCGCCGTTCGGTACTTATCCAATCATGCCCGAGGTGTGCCCGAGGGGAACGGGGCCAGTTTTCACTGGGGATCACTGGCATACACGCAGCCAACCGAACTCGGAGGAACTCACGACCTTTCTAGCACCTCTTTCTCTCAGGCGACTACTCCCGAGATCGAGACTTTTTCATGAGCGGATAGGTGGATGAACGATCAGAGGACCGGTGCTCACCTCCAAACTGCAATAACACTTCATACACCATGCCTGTGGGTCAGCAACACGAATTGCTGGTTTCAGGTCCGGTAGCAGACCCAAACATATATCAAGCCACCATCCTTTCCTCTGGTGAGTTCTCTGCAGTGGCAGAGGCAACTACCTTGGACGGGACTGATTCATGAAAAGGAGCCGCGCTGGCGCTGGTTGTCTGGGACGCTCTTCTCACTCTAGACGACGAGGTCAATCACATATGGTCGTGAGTTATCAGAGACAACGAAGAGGCTAACATTCACACCTGCTTGGTGAGAAAACCAGGCCAGACGCATGTAAAGTGGATATACCTCTTCTCAAAGTGGTTTGGATTGATGAACCAAATGTCTGGAGAGTTGCATCCCGAATGTTTGCTCTGCATGCTAATTCCTATTTCCAGTGGTATTCCAATCTGGTACTCCTTCATCGCAACGCATTTTCCTGACTCTGTGTCGACCTGCAAGATGTTTTTTATTTTTGAAGCTGTCACATATCAGCTCTTGCAATTATGTCTAGACTCGATTCTGATCCTTCAAGGTAAGTCGGGCGAAATATCTATTTTAAATCCAAAGTTATATTGAATTTACATGCCGTCAGTCTGGGCTATGTACCAGCGACGCCGTCGATACATCACAACCGCATTCGTTCTTGTATTTATCCAGATCCTTACGTTGATCATAACCCAGGCAATTTCTGTCCCAAAGTCTGTCGTCAATGGTACATGCATAGTGGTCCACACTCCGGTAACAACATCATGTATAGGGATCAGCATGATGGTTTCACAATGCGTTTTAATATCTCTGATCTATGGTGGAAAACTATTCATGCAGCCTGCCGCTAGACGCAGCAAGATCATCACTGTCATAGTTCGAAATGGGATGTACGTGTTCGGCGTTGTGATTGGTGGGTCCAGTACATCGTTGCTACAATGCTATGACGATTTGTGCTCTTGCTAGGCATGATGTTGATTTCCGTTCTCTACCTTCATTTCAATCAGGTCGTCATCAATGTTTTTTTGCCGTAAGTGTCTACATGGATTCCATCGGTTTCTTATGGCTTACCTATAATTCCATGCTGTTTCCCTTGTAGATGGATACCGGTGTTGCCCTCCCTTCTAGTACGTGGCCGCATTACTCTTCGATGCTATATGGGCCATAGTAACTTGTGTCAAACACAGACCCCCCGAATGATCCTGAGCATGCAAATGGCAGCTGAGCCAACAGACCCTATACTGGAACTTACAACACATCTCGGTACCCTACCAAATAGCGAGATACAGCCTGGGAGCGTCTGGGATGAGGCTGTGATTACAGGCAATGTACGGCCTCTTTCATGAGGGCACACACACGTTTCGCATCGCAGACAGGGACACACCCTTGAAACATTCAGATTCGGAACAGGACTTCCATATCCGATCTATCACCTGTACTTGTTGATATCATCTCCAACTGCCTTTCCTACTACCTACCAGCTCCTAAGGATGATAGAATCCCGACTTGAACACTATAAGAAACCTCTCGAGACTACCAACAAGGAACAAGTGGTCGTGGAGTGTGCCAATTCTACAATGTTGGAGTCTAACCAGGACCCCCTTGCCAACGATGTCGATGAATCCCGTGCGGATCATTTAGTATCCCTCCGGGCCGCCTTTGACGTACCCTTGATGATGGTTGTCCAGCGTACCTCAGGTTTACGCAGATAGGCACACACTGGCGTGGGCGTGGTTCATTGAAGAAATTCTTTGTGTTGTACGTAACAAATTGTCACTCGTCGTTCACGTGCACGGCGTTCACGCTGACCTGGGCTCGCAGCGGGGATTCATACAGCTCCAGGCTGAGTGGAGCATGGAAGACTGGCGAGGAAAATCTTGATGATACCGATGATGATGACACTACTTGGGTAAGAACGAGACAACATTGCAGTACACGTTGAATTCTCAACGGGGTTTATACTTTCAGGTAGATTTCTTAGCTTCCTCGGTTTCCTCACCCTCCGCTGCCGTTGATGTGAATAACTTTGCTTTCCCTGGGGCAACCGTGGAATATGATCTGGATGGCCAGCTAGTTCGGTTTTTCGACGAATTCTCCAAGAAAATAGAGCCTGAAGAAGCCACCTTTGGTAAGGCCCATACAATGTCGGATTCGCCAAAGATGTAATCAAACGTCTTTTGCGGAAGTTTTCTTTCTAGGTATCAATGATTGCGGGGGAATTCCAGGGGACGATTTATCTTCACTAATCGAGGCCCTCTTCGATGCCATCCACCAATTGTACATCGACGCTACTGCGCGGAACTTCATCCTTGTGGATGTTCCTCCGACCGATCGATCTCCCGCAGGTAAATGCTCATTTATCTACATTTGCACCGTGGCTGGAAGCATTGCTCCTCACATGGGTTGTTCAGCGGCTGGAACCACCATGGATATCGCGAGCCGCATCGAGGAATGGAACGAGTCGCTCGTAACCTATGCCTCTGATTTTATTTCCAACAACACACAGGTTACGATGCTGGTGTTTTCCTGTAACAAGGTTCTTTCTGAGGTCCTTGACAATCCCGGTGCGCAAGGGTTCGCCGAGAATGCAAAGGACGTTGTAGGTCGAGGCATTTGGCGGGATAGTCTACACTTGACACCGGCGGTGCATGAGATTATCGCAAGTCGTTTGTTGAGCGCCTCGGTCTTTGATCATGATTATCTCGAATAGCAAGTCATGGTAAATCGATCATCGATCATCTCGTAAACGACCTCTGTGTGGCTGTGCGACCGCGGGACATACACGATACACGTGATCAACGCTTCTTTTCACTTGTCGACGATGTCGCTCGAAATCGCTCCAGCGACTGATGCAGGGCTCCTCCCGGCTTGTACGCCCTCCTTGATGCCTTTCCATATATCCTACACCGGACTCGCCCCCATCTCCCGCTACTTCCGTCCCAGAACTGCACCCCCTTCGATGGCTGCCTTGTCCGTACGGTCTTCAAGCTCAGCCACCCTGGTGGCCAGCTCGTCGTCGACCTCAATACTGAGCGAGACAAAGAGCAGTCTCACAGTGATTTCGTCTGCCACTTCCGTCGGGAATCTGGCCCACGAAAGCGAGTGCGGAGAGGATGAGTTATTGTCAAAGACTGGATCTTCCACCGAAGTGATCGATCAGGTGGAGCAAATGACGGCTACTATCATGGAAGTGGACTTGGGGACGCAGCCTGCCTTGGGTGCTGTACCGCTCGACAAGTCATCCAGATCGACACGTATATACGCCGCTGCGCCAAGAAATGCCGAACGTTCCCTGGCTGCGTTTCGGGGGAGACAGATGTATGGACAGATAGTGGATATCCCAATTGGATACGGTGGGCTCGTCTTACGAGCACCGGTGGACTCAAAGGGAAAAGGCAAGGAAGATACGAAGGCGTCTTCGAAGCCCTTGTCGCAGAAAGCCAAACCGAAGTCAAAAACGCGCACTGCGACGCGTCGGTCGAAACGTGCGACAGTGGATGACACTGGGGATGAACCCTCGGGAGGGGATGATGGAGATCGCTGTCCAGACCCAGACGTCGATCCACCCATGACAAGAAGATTGGTACCTTCATCGACGTTTGCTTCCTTTATGCTTTGGACACAGGATAGACCCCTGGATGAGGGGAGGGATGAATATGCGAGGGCTTTGATGGAATGGACTCACTTGGCCACCGAGGCAAGTTCGTTCCCTCGAGTGTCTGCTTTATATCCTCGATTTACGATTTCGCTCTCTCGTAGATATATTCATATGATGAATGAGAACAAAAATGATTTAGGGAACGTCGGGGTATGAAACATCCATTTTCTCTCGCCAGTTCCTGATTTGCTGACGTTTGCGCAGTACTGACGGACAGTCAATAAGTACAGTCTAGTATTCCTGTATCTCGCCGCTCGTTGACTTGGTGATCTCTCGACACGGCACTTTCAATGCTGTGGAAATGATACCGGGCATTGTTGACCGAGAGTGGTTAACTTACCCACTGTGACATACCCTTGCAATGTATAGTGATAGTGTGTTGTACTCAGTCTTCTGGGACACTTGATCTTACCCGTCAGAAACAGAATGCATATGGGGAATTGGACAGAATAGCAACTCAACCGTCAGTCTGAAACTGAATTGTTTTCCGCCTTGGCGTCGCATCGCTCCCTGCTGCAACTATAAAACCGCACCTCTCCACTTGTTCTTCCACTCATTCCTTGCCTCTGTTCCTAACAGAGCGGTTCCTCATCGAAGCACAAGTACGTTAACCATGATAGGCTAAATATTGACACTGGTTAACAGTTTTTAGGCACGCCCCGTCACGGTTTCGAGTCACCACTACCGTAAAAGAGTGGCCAGCATGTTCGCCGCAGTCACACCCGTTTTGGCACTTCTCGCTGCCGCTGCCATTTATGTTCATGCCGATCCCAACCCTAACAGCCCCGGTCCGGGCGATGTCTTCACCGAAGGACAACCCTGTGTGGTCAGTTGGGATGTCGACCCGACTGGTGTTTGGAAGACTACGAAAATCGAACTCATGACGGGAGATAATTTCGATATGTCTTTCTTGATGAGTACGTCTTGCCCATTCCTTGCGATGCCTTTCTCAGTGAATGCAACCCGTCGATTATATAGCTGTCGCGACCGTTGACGGAACCAACCCGAGCAAGAACAGTTTCTCATACACATGCCCGCAGGTCAGTGGCAGTGTGCCTGGCTTCTACCCTTGATTTCCAGTCACGCTCACATGTTTGATATTCAACTTTCGTAGGTTTCCCCTCATTCCTCCATTTACTTCTACCAGTTCACGTCACCATCCACGGCGAACAAGACCTGGACCGGGCGTTTCGCGATCACAGATGCTGCCAAGAACATCGTTGCCCCTTCCCAGCCTACCCAACCAAATGGTGAGAAAATCCCATGGGGAACCGGTTCCTTGGTCGATGGGTCTTCGACCGCTCCTTCCGGTTCTGGATCCTCGGTTGCGACCTCGAGCGCTGACGGGACCCCCGCTCCTTCTGCGCCGTCACTTTCTTCCGGATCGCCTTTATTATCTACATCTACACCGAACACTGTTACCCCGAGCGTCGGTTTGCTCACTTCTAACGCGACCGCGACACCTAGCACTGGTTCTATCACAGGAGCGAATGGTGCGGTGGGGATGCTCTCCATTTCAAACATCCTCTTTCAGACCGCACTTGCGCTTGCGCTTGCTGCGTTTGGATTCACTGTGACAGTCTAGACCACCCTCTCGTTACGCACAACTCGGGACATGATAACATAGGCATTGCACACATCGTCATTCGTCATCACATACTTCCACTCGTTTTTACTCATTACCTGCCATCTCTTTTTCCAGTATTTTATCAGTTGCTTGATACCGGAGGCATATTTATCTAGTAATTCTCATGTACCGGCACTCGACATTTTCAGAAGAGACTCCTTTAATTAGGTCTGTTCAATTTCCCGGATTCTTGCTTTGTTCGATCGTTCAATGTCACGAAGTACAACTACCTTATTCATAATTATAGCAATGCTTTCGGCGTCCCTCTTGTCCTGTGTGTCCCAAGTTCAGGCTAACACGATTTCAAATATTACAATGTGCAATGAAACGAAGGAAGGACTAACGAACCTTCTCCAGGTAGGACTCTGGCGACATTCATGAGCTGATCCCACCTCTTATCGTCTTGCCATGCGATCGTCTGGTCTTCTCTCAGCGTAAGCGCTTGATTGAGCGGCCGCGTAGGTTTCCCCTCGCGTTCAAGGATTTCAAATTCCTTGTCGATGGCGTCCAGCCAGGCAACTGCCACTTGTTTCTGTGGTGCGGTCAAGCTCGGAACGCGAAGCGCCCAGAAACAGCGATCCGTGCCGTGCGTGACTAACCCTAAAAAAAGAACCCATGGTTAAAAAATGAACACACTTGCATCGGTCTCCGAAAGTTCATCTGCCCCTCGCCTCACCTTTTGGTCTCACCTGCTCAGGCGTCCATCTGATCTCGTACCTCACTACCGGGAAGTTTGCCTTGTAAAAGTCCCGCACGAACATCCGCACGGGTAGGTGCACCTGTCCATCGCTTAAAATATCCCCCATCAACCTTTCGGCCTCTTCAACACTCGCATCGTCCGAAAGCGTCCTGTACTTCTCCACAAGGGGTTCCACGATCTGGCGCGGGTAGTACCGCAGGATGTTCGGGAAGACATCTTGTGGTCCGTGAACGGGGTGCGCGATCGCGTAGAGGTACCATTCTTCGGAGAGATCCCCGATGGCGATGCTTGTTACGCCCTTTTCACGGAGTTTACGAGCGAGTTCGCCGGAGCGCTGCCAGGTCATTGGGTCAGGGGAAGTGGGGATCCAGGTGCCGTCGAGGCATCCTCGGTATGTCCCGTTTTCGACCCCGACTTTGTCGGTCTCGATGAAGTGTAAAAGCGTGGTGGCGGGAACGAGTGATGGGTCGCGGAGGGTCGCGAGGGTCGTGGGCGAAGCAGGATCGAGGTTGAGGACGCGACACAGCGCCTCGTATTGGGGCCGCAGTTCAGTCGCAGTCTTGGGGACCGTGCTGTGTGAAGAAGAATGTTCGTGGATGAGGACAGAGCCGGTAATTGTCAAGTCGGAGGACAGGAAACGTACAGTATCGCATTGGACTGGAGGATAGCAGACTTGATGGGTGAATTCTGACCCTCGGGGAGGTGGGATATGTGATGGAGGATCTGGTGGACCGAGTGGGCGCCTTTTGACAGCGTGAGCTACTCCCCATCTCACACTACATTTCTGTTTTCGTCACTTACCAGCAGATAGCCCGGAGAGCTGTACATTCGCCGGGTCACCTGCCCAGCAACTCCATGAGCCCTGTGTTCGGACATAGACAAAAGACGATTACCTCCGAATCCTTCAATGTTCTCCTGAATCCATTGCAATGCGAGCCATTGATCCTTGAATCCAAAGTTCCCGTCGATCTTGGGCTCGTCGCATGCAAGGAAACCAAACACCGAAAGACGGTAGCCGATGTTAACCCAAACCTCTGAGCGTTCTTCAGCGACATATTGTGCCTGAGCGCTAAGTCCGTGAGGAGAGCCGAACTGGAGGAATCTGAGGATAGAGATTCATTGATCGCAGCGAATCCCTGTCACGAGGAAATGGAAGCGTACCCCCCGTGGATGTAAACCTTGACCGGGAACTTGGAGTGACGCGTGAACGATGACGGGGATACGATGTTCACAAATAGGCTGTTAACATTTTTCGGTCAAGAAGGTCGTATCGGAATCGTATCTGCGACTTACGGATCCTCAGATGGTTCACCAAGACCTTTCCTGTCGACTGGGAGGGTTCCTAGCAACGCTTTCCCGTTAACATGCCAAAGCAGACGGAAATTAATTAACCTGCGCCCTGTCCATCATTGGCAGGCTGATAACAATCTATGCATGAAGTGAGCCCCTGTGTACATCATGATGCGTAACTACTCACGTTTGGTTTCGTAGACGTAGTCCTTGTCCTCATAGCGGTGCCCCTCGGGCAGCCGTTGTGGGTCTGTGAAACGCACAGGCGGCAAAGCATAGGGAACCTCTATGGCCGAGTAAGGTTCACTGACTCTAGCTTTATTTTGCACCCAGCACCCACGTACCAAGGAATACGGCTGCTCCGTTGCTTGTACGGCCACCCCTGATCGGCCCATACTTGGTCTCGGCAACGACGTGTACACCGCGCTGCAAGTCTTGGGGAATGTGGGGAATGGACATGGTTGCTAGTAATCAGTGCTGGGGGATACACTATCGTGCTTTCTTGGCACTCCGCATTCGCCGTTTATCTACGCGGAGAGCGTGGTTTCACGTCAGCGTGGGAGGCATTAGGACCATCACGGGGGCGGTCGACTTCACTAAAAGGGAACGATCACGATGAGGATGGGTACACCACGGGCATCCTACGGCGTTCCTTATTTTTACCTGGGCGAGTTGCAAAAGGAGGACGGGCATGTCACTGGAGCTTCAACGTTCATGTTGTTCAGTCAGTTCCCTACACAGTTATACGCCGACTATCCTACACAAAGCTAACCTCATCAAGCCTAATTGGCTATCTTCTTCACGAAGCCCCTGGGCATCTGAGCACCTGCCGGCGGGTCTACTCTGGACCGGAATTCTTCGGACATCTCATACAATGTTGCCCATTTAACGTCGGCGTGTGTATTGACCCATTCGATAAAGCGTTCCTGAAACCTATATGTGAGAAGGGTATCAGGGAAACCGGCAGGTGCTTACCAGCATCAAAAGCACGTGTGGACGGCTGTCAAACATATGTCAGCGTTATCTTCTGTGTTTTCTCATTTCTAGGCAACCACTTCTTACCCGCTCACGTCAGGGTGAATGGTAATAGGGAAGATAAAGTTTTCTTCTTCCCTGTCTTCAGGTAAGTTCCAAAGCAGAAAAGAGCACGGGAGTGTCCTACCTGTACAGATACGTGAATGTGTCCTTCCAGAGCTGCTCTACATCTCGTGTGTTTACCTGACAGTGTGACCGTAGTCAGCAAAGTGAAGATTCCAGCACCTCGACCGACATGTACACACCCATCCATGTGAGTTCGCATTCGACTTGATGAACCTAAGCGAGAAAAATTGCGGTTCGCAAAGGCAACACTTCCGTGTGATTTCACTTACATCATTGGGGGCAAATCGTCCAGGTACCTGTGATACACAAAAGAAATGACTAGAATCCTGATAACTTTAGAATAGCGAAACATACCAATTTGCGGGAATTTCGACAATCCCAGTTTCATTTCCTTTCGCAAGCGGTTTCATCCAAGTCTCTGCTTTGGCTGAGTACTCGATCTTGGTCCAGTAATCTTCATCCCGTAGATAATATGCTTGAGAGCTGGGAAGGCTCAGGTGTTGTGCACAGACCGTGAGGGTTCTGAACTCACTCGTGACACATGCTGGAGTGGTCTAGTACAATGGCAACGATATCAGAAGTTGATTGGCGCAAAACAGAAGTTTACTCAACCATATTCAATGCCCTTCTTGAGGAGCAGCGCCGTGCCTTCCTTGCTCGTCTCCCACCATGGTGCCACACTTCCTTTTGGTGGCTTTCCAAAGTTGAAGTCTGTGAGGAGTTTGTGGGTATGGTCTAAGATGTCTCGCTGCTGTTCGAGCGACATCCTAGTCGGATTCTGTAGAGCAAGATATGAGATCTAGCAAGTTCATAGCGTGCTGGGTGTACCTCATGGGAGTACCCGTGAAGCCCACTAATCACGGAACGTCAGTGGAACGAGCTGTAAGAGTGTGTAATTACAAACATTTCATGTCCAGCGTCGCGGACAGCTGCCATCTCCTTCGGAAATGTTTCCAAGCTATGTCCTGAGTACACCATATATGAAGCAGATACGAGATGATATACGCGTAACGAACCCACCAGGAATAAACCAACTAGTTGTAATCCCATACTTCTTGAAAAGCTTGAGGAGCCTGGGCACTCCTACTTCACCAGCGTACATTCCCTGCCATTCTACATGTAAGACGAGATGCAGCTTATCGGGATCGACGCACTCTAGAAATGTCGAGGGGGGAGTCCTCCCCTCCATAGGAGCCAAGCCTAGTAACGTCAGAGAATGCGACTGGTTTGGAGAAATTCGTACCAGCCAGCGACAGCGTCAACATCTACACCAAAGCCAATGAGGATGGTTCGGGTCATCGTGCAAGATATGGTCACAAGGTATTCCAAGGATAAAGCGTTCAAATAAGGAGACCACGGCCGCCGCCCAATGTATTTAAGGTCGTTTGACAATGAGATGCTTGTTCGTGCGCATGATCAGTGTGTGAGACCAAGTCAAAGCTATAATCGGCCGAACAAGATAAAAGACAAAAGATAAAGGCCTTCCCACACGCTGTCCTAGTCTGGTGACTCTGGTCACGGAGTTCCCAGAAAGTCCAACCCTCGCGGAGGTGCGGTCGCGCGCCCGTCCGAGTCGTAGTGCTATCGGGGAGCCGCCCGGGAGGTAGGTTGCATTGTCGTATTCGTGGCCCAAAAAAGACTTATCAGTGAACTGTACGTTGATCATACTGCTGTCTTCCAAACAGACTCCGGGCCGCCGGCCTGCTCGGGCTGGGTTTTCGTGGTCGCGGTACCAACCAATGAGCTGCACGCTGGTTGTCATTGCGATTTCTGCGGATTCGTGTCGGCGAACAGACTTCGTCCAGCAGGTTGAGTGGTCGCCCACCTGGTACTACCGAAGACGTTCCCCCAGTCACTGCCGTAGATTGCGTCGTATCACCAAACAAGCCACTCTCCGTCGCCGACGATTGTTGAAAGAGTCCGTGCTCCCGAAAAGGCCATTTACTGTCACTGGTTGTCGCTGCGAAGCCTACAGTATTAGCCAGGTGGTACGTGGTGTTGACAAGTTCTTGTTACTAACAAGAGTGCGTGACGGCGATTATCATGTCAGAGTCAAAGTTGTACGCGGCGCACTGAGGGAGCGAATGCACACACTGTTTCCCCACGTCCGACTCTTCTTCATCTCCATCTTTTCACTTTCGACCACGACACTCATCGGGATGACATAGCGACAACTTTGTCTGTAGCAAAAGATGTTTTATGAGTTCAAGGTTGCAGATTGGTCTACAAGCGGAGCGGAGTTGCTACATACGTTACTATAATCATTACGGTCGCCTCTCCATGCTAGTAGTCTGAGCCACCACTGCAAGTCGCAATTGCCCTCGTACTAGCTCGACCGGACGTCAAACAAGACGGCTATGCGTCCGCTATTGCGTCGTCAAATGTGTGTACTCGGGCCTTCGACGCGTTACACGGCGTCCGGGAATGCTCCAAACGCCATTTCTCAGAGACGTGTCATCTGCACAACTCAAGCCATCGAACACCTTAATACTGATGTCAATGCACTCGTTCACATCCCAAAAACCCCTCGTACTATTCGTCACGACGGAGCACTCCATGGAATGACACTAGCGATAAAGGATAACATTTGTACCGCTTCACTTCCGACGACTTGCTCTTCCGCCATGCTGGCCGGTGCGTCGTCCTCTTTCCGTTCGTGAGGCTGATGAGGATCATGGTCGTGCAGAGTATACGTCACCATTCGACGCGACCGCCGTGGAGCTCCTCCGTGATGCGGGTGCCCAAATCATCGGGAAAGCCAACTGCGACGAGTTCGGCATGGGGTATGTCCTGTCTCGTGACTACCAACCCGTGAACGGAGGGTTGAACAGATGTATGCAGATCCCTCAACATCAACTCTATCCACGGCCCCGTCGTGAATCCATACCAACCCACTGATACGCGTGATGTTCCGTGGACGCGCCGCGAGCGTAGGTGCGCGGGTGGTAGCTCAGGTGGGAGCGCGGCAAGTGTTGCAGCTGGAATGTGCGCCGCGTGTGTAGTCTCGCTGTTTCTCGAGACCGCTGTCATGTTGACGCGCAATTCAAAGCGCCTTGGGAACTGACACAGGTGGATCCGTGAGATTGCCTGCCTCGTACTGTGGTGTCGTAGGGCTCAAGCCTTCATACGGTCTCATCAGTAGGTCGGTGAAGCTATCTCTCTGTATATTACTTCCTGTGACAAGACTCAAGGAACCTAGGTGGGGTGTAGTGTCGTTCGCAGATAGCCTCGACTGTGTAGGGGTGCTTGCCCGGTCTGTCGACACCGTCAAGAAGGTATTCGGTGCGTGTTGAGTTCTGATTGAGCTTCCTTGCGCTCACGAGTAATTTCTAGACGTCATCTCAGTATACGATGCACGCGACCCAACCGCTGCATCACCCGAACTCAGGAAGAGAGCAAGTTCAATCGTAGAATCATGCCTCCTACCAGAGCCTCCCAGCGTCCAAACTAACAGTCTTGATGGCCTCAGGATCGGGATACCTCAGGTAGTCATGCACCACTCTCTTCCTGGACTGTTATTTCCATCCCACTACTTGCAATTTATAGGAGTACTTCCCTCTCGAACTAGAACCCAGCATTACCAGCGCCTTGCGCGTCATCGTCAGAAACCTCAAAGATGCCGGGGCGTCTATCCGGCCTGTCTCTCTCCCGGCGACGCAGTATGCCCTGAGCGCATACTACGTTATTGCGAGCGCTGAAGCGTCCAGTAATCTTGCTCGGTTTGACGGGATTCAGTATGGTTCGTTCTGCTTTTTTACTTCTCTCAATGACGGGACGTCGGGGATAGGTGACGATGTTCACCCTCATTGTCACTGGCAGGCCTCCGCGTTCCGCCTCCCTCTGGAGCGTCCCGCTCAAAACCAAGTAACGTGTATGCCCACTCGCGGTCTGCAGGGTTCGGTCGGGAGGTACAAAAACGGATACTGTTAGGGACATATACCCTGACCGCCGAGTGAGTGCCTTCCGGGATACTCATCGTGATGAGCAATGAAACTAACCGGCCATGGCGTAGCGCATTCGATAACTACTTTTTGCAAGCCCAGCGTGTGCGTGCGTACATCAAGGCTGACTTCAACAGGGTCTTCCGCCATCCGTACGTTCACCTCGCTCACCCGGAGTCTTCCCTACCCGCCGATGGGGTCGACGTCCTGCTCCACCCTTCTGCGATCCGCACCGCGCCGCGTCTTTCAGGGAAACAGAAAGACGGTGGGGAGGGGTGTGATTCGTTGAGCATGGATGAATACTTGCAGGATGTGATGACTGTCCCTGCGTCACTCGCTGGGTTGCCTGCACTTAGTGTCCCCGTAGGGATGGGGGAGGACGGATGGCCCGTGGGGATGAGCATCGTGGGGCAGTGGGGGATGGACGAGCTGGTGTTGCGGGTTGGACGTGTGCTCGAGGATATACGATAACTGATTCCATGTCAGGCTACTGGCAGCGCTCAGATATCAGAGTGGTGTAGATACTGTGGGTAACGGTGAGTGTTGGCTACAGTACAGGTGTGCGAGACGACAATAACGACAGCGTAATAAGCAAACAATATGTGTGGAGTGGGGTACTGGATGTCAGGAGGCGTATGGTACGAAGCATATTAGTGACATCGTAAAGATAAATCTAGATAGTGCCGTGGTCCGTAGATGAAGACGGGGGTGGAGCATGGGCAATAGAGGTATAGACAGTGGACGCGAGCTAAATTGGCTCGAGATCGTATCCTTAACCCCAGCGGAGCACGCCTTCGTATATCGAGTACATGACTGCCGCATTCGGTACGACACGCATGAGGTGGGCGCTGAGTCCTCCGTACAACGACCGCGCACCCTCTTCTGCGATGACAGTCCGCAACGTCTGCCAGAGTCCGGTGTATTTAAGGACGCCATTGACACGTGGTTGTCGTAGCCGCGTTCGTAGTACCTGAATGTCACGGAGAACGTTGTCAGAACAAAAACGACGATTCATGTGTCACTATAGACACACCTCATGAGGATATGTGATCAGACTCGCAACACACTTGGCCGTCCCTGCGCTACCGAGCATACCGAACCACTCCGCAACACCACCCCGACCCTGCGTATCCGCAGAGAGTCGCTTCAGCCGCTCGTAGAGGACCCACTGGATGGTACCTTCGGTGACACCGAGATAGCTTGCGCTAAGGCCCTTGTAAAATCCGCGAATGCCCTCTTCCCTGAATATTTGCTTGACCATTGCATAGCTCCCGCCTACGATTCTCGACGCTGGTCCCCTCGTCGCATTTGAACCTATGTTCGATAACGTTCCAGGCGTGGATCCAACGCCCGGAGCGACGTGCCGCCGTTCTTCGGTGAGCTGCAACCGAGTTTTGACGACCCAGATAGGATTCGTCGCAGTGCCCGTGATGACGCCTGCGATGGCTGCAGCAGAGAGGTGGACATAGGAGTTTTCTTGTCCTTGGTTAAAATTATTGGCAATGATTTGCTTTCCGTTCCCGTAGGTGAAGAAGTTGATCGAACGTGCGGGAATAACGCCGACCAGTGTCGGACCGAGACCCTTGAACAGTGCGCGAGGAGACTCATTGCGGTAGATATCGCTGTTAAGAAAAGGAAAGGGGTAAACGGTACATATGCATATTGCCTGTGTAAGTCTAAAAGAGCGGCAGAAAGGGAAGAGCCATACGTACCGAAGGATATGGCCAGTCTCCACGAAATTCCACAACAAGCCCCCAGAGCGATGCGAGAGGGTAGCTACCCCACCACCAGCTATGCCGACCGAAGCGTGCTTTTCCCTGAACAGACTCGACTGGAGACGCGTCTTGACAACGTCAAACGGACTGGTAACAATGGCACCGCACATTCCGCCAAGACTGATTCGAGTGTATGAGTTGGGGTTCTCGATATTGAAGCGTGATTAACTGATTCAACTCACCCGCCAGCGACGAAATGTTGCCATGATTTCGCGGGGAGAAGACTCGAGGATGATGAAGAACTGCTCGTCGTGGCCGGTGATGGGCTCGTCATCGTGTCTACGGAAGGCAAAAAAAAGTGTGTCTAAACCACCAAAGCTTAAAGCCAAACAATCCAATAGCAAGGGGCATACCGAATTTTTTCTGGTTAGGTCACGTGATGACCCACCCTCGGTGTGCCAGCTCGGAGATCAAACAGCTGGCCAAGCGAGAAAGCTGTCGCTAAACCATGTTTGTGCTTTCTATCGTAAAAGTATCTCTCTCTTCTTCCCAACCCAACTCCGACTGATGATTCTAGGACACGATCCCCGTTGTGCCAGTCAACTTCGGCACGGCACCTCACCAAGCGATCACGGACGAAATCAATAAGAAATATGCCAATAGGGTCCTGCACGACGTCGGTCTGTGTATCTGCGTGTTTGACCTCGTTGAAGTCGGAGAGGGAAAGGTTCGATATGGTGATGGATGCCTCTGGTATAAATGTCCTCGCCATTGTCTCTCGACTATTGCCTTTCTCATCTGACTCATGTGTGAAGCAAAATTTCGCATGGTCGTCTTTAGACCCTTTGCGTCTGAGGTGATACTCGCGAAGGTTAAATCCTCTGATGAAGAGGGAATACGACGTGCGTCTTTCCGTGCCTAATCCGAAGGCCCAGGCTCATAAATCACAGTAAGCGTCACCTTCTTCGACGATATGTATATCCCTCTTGCATACCTCCCTCAACCTTCTGCTTTGTATGCGCCACCTTGCTTCTTCTTTGCCGCAGTTCTTCCCCTCATCATTCTCACACTCATAGTGACCCAAACGAACGTGCACATTTCTGGCTGCCAGAGTCCGAAGCAACGACATCACACGAGCTCCTCGAGTCAGCCACAGCAGATCGCATGTACATCGATCAAGGCGAGATCGTCCGTGTTCGTGTCGAGGCGGACGAATTTTATGATGATGAACCTGGTCCTCCCAAGGCTGCGGAAGGAGTTGTGATTAAGCGCGAGGCACGAAGGGTGCCGTATACCATCATCGTGAGTTTTGAGGCAGTGAGCGGACGAGAGATACTGATGGTGTGATGCAGTGCTCGATAGCCGAACAGGGACTTGGACCTGTGCCCTGGTGGAAGAGTGCAAAAATGGATAGTACTGAAAAGGACGAAGGGTGATGAACATGTGCAATTTTGATGTGTTTCATCGCTTGGATTGTTCCCGCTTGATCTCCCTATTGCGAGGAAACAAATTTGCCTGCATATGTAAGTACAAATAAATATTTTAATGCTACCGCTGGTATTCCAACTTTTTTACTGCATTTTTTATGATGTTTTTAGACCTGACTATGAATATTGCGGTTTTCATTTGACTTCCTCAAGCTGTTGCTTCCTCTGTTGCAATGGTCCATCTTCATATGAGGTGTCTCTCATCACCCAAGGTATTTTTTGGACAAGAAAGGCTGACTGGGGGAGGAGCGATCTTTCTATTCGCTTCGTTGTAACGCGAGGCGCGTTGCGGTTCCAGTTCGACTGTCGCAGAGGCGGAGGATAGAGGATAGATGTTGTCCAATGACAATGACACCTCACACCGACCTTACCACAAACGAACATACGGGTAAGTTGAATTTCTTTCGCGGCTAGCCAGACATCAGTCCATAAATGAAACGAGCTGCACTCCTCCCATTATCCTTGTGAATCCTTGAGACAGATGTCATTAGGGTAATACCGTCTCAAAACAAATCAATAGGAAGGTCTCGAACGAGTACTTGCAAATCTCCATGTCTTGGTGTGCGTTCAACGTTGTTGAGTTTACTGATATGTAGGGAGAAGGTAATCGGCCCGACAAAACACCAACGGTCCCGGGATCGAGTTTAAAACACACGGGCGGCTCCCGTATAAATTCCACCGTACTTAGTCAGAACATGTGGGAGGTCCAAAGCGTAAGTGGTAACAGACCCTCGTGCAACATTGGATGCTCTGTCGTCCTCCTACTGGCCTCAGGGAGTGAAAATCCCACTGTGGGTCTTCGCGTACCTTTTGACTCAGGGTGCATTCCACTCCTTCGACTCCCATGTGTGTGGTCTTTCATTTTTAGCTGGCGAGACCAAGAAACCATGCATGATCACGGCGTATCCATCCGGTGCGTCGCGCGGACCTTGGCCTGCTGTGTCCTTGTTCGTTCCCCGTGTCATGACAAAAAAACGCCGATTAAACGGCGTTCTTTTCCCTTCCCAGATGGTGTGTCACATGCAACAGTACGCCTCATCTCGGGCTTCTCGGCTATGAAAGACCTCTTGAGTCCTATATTGATCATGGCTGTCATCATTCACACTAACTGAAGGAAACGCCGTGATGCTATTGACCCAGGGAATTTGCTCTTGGCATTTATGGAGCATGATACCACCAGCACGACGAGTAATCGATGGGCGGACATGAATGGACGACTTGGTTTCAAGATTGAAGATCTGTAGATAAGCCCTCGGACTTGCGGCTCGTTCGTCCCACGAACTTGGTTGAGGCCAGTGGTCCGTCGTGCTACGCACCAGCCATGTCAATGACGAGTCGGAGTAACATCAGGACCGCCACCCTAGCGTGATTTTCCCCTGCGTGATATTGCAAATGTGATCAACATCACACAACAATGTGAACTGGCAGAAGGCCATATAAGGGATTATCACATGTTCGCCAAA
>JBBPQV010000521.1:0-19192 GCA_038092675.1 Boletus rufocinnamomeus
CAACAAAACAGCCAGAATGGCTGAAATTGCAGCGTACCTTGCTGCCAATGGCATCACAGTACATGATGCTGATGACCTGGTCATATGGGCATATCAAGTCACCCATGAGATGTTGGAGCAGGTGGACTCCAATGGAGGGGATCAAAACCCTCAGACTCAGGAGATCTACGCCCCAATGAGGCAAGATCTCTGCCTCCTGACATCTTTGGATTTTAGTACCTACTCATTGAAGTGGTATGAAAGGGAAGTGCACCAGCAAGGAGGATGCATGGAGGATATTCCTCCCATGAGACTTCATGAGGAAGTCCTGAGGGACGAGTCCCTTACAATATTACCCAATTCAGTGCAGCTCTCGTTGGATATAACATACCACACACCTCAGGACCAGAGGTACCTGACACAACTGGAGGAGATTCCCCCATGTGTCAGGACCCATCTGGTCATGACAAGGATGATGAGGACCTATCATGCATGTAGGTTTCTCATCATTGGAGATATAACCCTCCATCAGGCAGGCAGTATAATGAGCATAACCCCAGTTATACTAAGGAGGCTTAACCCTCCAAATTCATGGCTTGGATTGTTTATGAGGCATGACCCTCATGTGTATATACATACATATATGTTTCTATCTTTTTCTTTTTTCTTTTTCTTTTCATTTGTACTATTCCTTCTTTCCTTTTCTTTTCTTAAACACATTCAAGCCTATAACTGGCTCTAATTGGGAAGGGTATTAGGGGCCGAATGTACAGATATATCCAACAGTACCTACTGGGCACATGTGATTCTAACATCACATGTTCCATGCCTAGTATATAAAATTTCGCCTAGTTACTTGTAGGAGCATCCTACTTTTGTCTTTACACATCATCTAGTGAATACCATTTGGTATTGTTCACTTGCATGATTTTAAGACATAGGATCCATCACCCCCTTACATAGTGGCTCACCTCAGTCACTGTAATAACAGTTACTGAGGTGTGTATTGTACGAAAAGAATGTCTAAGTGCAATGTAATTATATAATCAGTATATGTCCATTTGTATCATATAGAAATTCCTACACTCCCCCTTAAATGGGAGAGCATAGTCCAAGTTCAGTGGCAAAATATTTAGCCTTGCCAGTGACACTTGGAAGTGCCTTAGTAAGAGTGTCTGTGACCATACTATTAGTAGGACAATAAAGAAAATGGATGTGACCTTGTTTGACAGTGAAACAAATGAAATGATACTGTATGTCAATATGTTTAGTATGTGCATGAAAACTACTGTCCTTTGTCAGTGCAATCACTAACTGGTTGTCATGTCATCATATAAAATGGTGAGTTGTTGGAGTGGTCCAATATTTTGCTGATGAGGTGACAGAATCAAATGGCTTCCTTAGCCATGTGCATAGCTGTGATGTACTTGGATTCCACTGTGCAGAGGGTTACAAGTTCTTGTTTCTTTGAACCCCATAGGATTGCCCCCCCCCCAATCAACAAGGAAGGCAAATCCTGTAATGGCGAGTCAATGTTCTTGTGAAGCACCCTCTGCATCCACATGGCCAACGAGACCGTGCATCTGCATTCCGAATGTCAGTGTCCAGGTTTTGGTGCCAAGGAGATAGTGACAAATTCGCTTAACAGCCTCCCAATGGACCCAGCTGGGGTTAGCATTGAATTGACAGATGTATGATGTCATGAACACAATGTCAGGTTACATACCAGCTACTAGGTAAATCAGTGATATGGTTGCTTGGCAGTATGGGATGTTCTACATCTTGGTGACTTTGCTTGTCATCTGTGGACCTTGAGACTCAGAGAGGTGGGCATTGGGATCGAGAGGGGTTGTGACTGGTCTCATGAGTATAGCATTGATGTAAGGTTCTTGGGGGGGGGAGATGATCTATGCACATTGATCTCAAGTGATTTTCATACCTAGAAGCCAACTGATGGGCCCTAGATCTGTAATGCGGAAACGTGAGCCTACCTCAGCCTTGAAAAGTTCTCTTGAGCTCCCTGTGATGGTACAATCATCAACATGTGATGCTAAAATTAAAATGTGTGTGCCAATAGACACTACAAATATTCCCCAGTCAGCTTTCATTTGTTTGAATCCCAACTTGGCTAACTCTCTTGATAGTCATTGATACCATTTGAGAGCGCCTTGCTTTGATCTGTAGAGGGTGATGCAGAGTTTGGTGATGAGATTGCAGCTGAAACAATTCTAAATCAAGTACAAGTTGTACTTCAGGTTGTCACCAAATGTCAACTGGGGAGATGGGAACAATGGTAGGAAATTGGGCTCAGTCTTGGAAGTAGGGGAAAACTCCAAGAGAACTAAACTGGAGGACATCCAGTGAAGTCTTGAGGTTTATATACTATTCATAGTGTGTGTACATGTTTGTATCAGATCTACCAATATGAGTATATATGGGCATATAGGAGTGATGGAGATTAAAGATATGAGGCATAACATGTGTTGATGCATAGCCATGAAATGGAAGAACAGAAATGAAAGACATGATGCAACCACATGCGATGGCAGAATGGAAGAGATGAAAATGGAGATGAAAAGAAGTCATGCACAGCACAGAGATGAACATGGGAACAATATAACTATAAAAGGATAAATGCATCCATTAGAGCTGTGAAGACTCAAAATGCATTGTGATGACTGATGATGTAGCCTGCATCTAGAAGTCAAGTGATAAATGAGTCTTGTGACTCATCATGTGATCTAGTCATGTGACTTTGAAAAGGAAAATAAGTTAAAGTCAAAAGGGAGAAAAGAGACATTATAGTAATGAATAGACATGTGGAGAAGTGAACCATAACAGTGGCTGTGTTTGTTGAAACCAGGTAGCAGTTTCATGTAGATTAGTTTGTTGTTGTCTAGCTTCCCATTGAGGAAAGTGCTGTGGAAATTGAACATGTCGATGTCCCAGTCTTGATGAGCTGTGATTGTGAGGATGAGACACATTAATAATAGCCTTGCGATGGGTGCAAATGTTTCATCATAGTCAACACTGAGTTGCTGTGTGAAATCATGTGCTACCAGCCATGCCTTGTATTTGTTGACTTTGCTAGCTGCATTCTTCTTGATTTTGAAGACCCATTTGCAGCTGACAATGTTGGTCCTTGTAGGTTGTTCAACAATGTCCCAGGTATGTGCGTCATCATCTCAGCTCAGTATTAATTGCTTCATCCCACTTTGCCCAATTCAGCCATTTCTGTGCATCCTCTATGGTCATGGGTTCCAACACTTCCATATCAGTAACTCCAGCTATTATGGCGTAAGCCACTCTATTGTTGTCAAACTGCCATGTACCTGATGCTGCACCATTATTGATGGGATCAATAATATCACTTTTTCCACCATGGTCATCATTGATGCTACTGCCCCCTTCTTCATTTCCACTCTCAACAGCCTGGGTGCCTTGAGGGAACAATGGGGGACCTGCTTGTCCGTCATGGGTGCCATGACCACTGCATATCACCTGCATGTAGGGTGACTCCATGTGTTTTCAGCTCAAATGCCACAGTTCATCTTGGGGTGCCTGTACTTTGAAGTTGGCACCTAGATGGGTGTTCTGTAATTGAGCTGGGAGGGCTGGAGCTGCTGGTATGTTCATTTTCTGTGCATTTCAAGCAAGCTGTTGATGATTTTTGTTTGTCCACTCATTCTCCCCTTCACTCATGACACCGATACAACCAACAGTAATGTTGTCATGGCATTGGAATGTCACATGCATTCAACCAAAACAGTACAATGGTCTGCAAAATAAATCCAGTGGGCACTGCTGCTATCAGGATCATATCCAACCCAGCATCTCTTGCATGCCTGTCCATCCAGTTTTGATCTGTTTGTGTCATATATCCAGCAATATGTGCCCAAACAAGTAAGTTGGCAATGGAGGGCTTTTTATTATATAGCATCTCAAATGGTGTTTTGCTGTTGAGTGCTCACATTGCTGACCTGTTCTTTACCCAGATGATATGCATAATGGCTTCATTCCACAGTGTTTTAGGCAGTCCGCTAGCATGCAAAACTGCATGTACCCATTTCACCAGGATTTGGTTAAGATGTTCTGCAATGCTGTTATGTTGTGGGGTGTTGTGGGTGGTAAGCTTTCACTCTGTTCCTTTGGCTTTCAGGTGACAAGTGAATTTGTCACTTAGGTACTTCCCCCCATGGTCCAACCTCAGCTGTTTAATATTGGTGTTGCATTGGATCTTTTCCCAGGCTTCATACTGATAGTAAGCCTTGAATGTTTTGGATTTGGCTGCTAAAAGGTACAGGTGGGTGTAGAGTGTGTGGTGATCTGTAAATGAACAGTAGTAGACCTTCTTTGATGGCATTTGCATTGGCGACAGTCTCCATAAATCAGTATGTGTTTCATTACCAAAGTTATTGCAACATTTGGGGTCATGATCCTTCCCTATAGGTTTTCATGTTGCTTTTCCATACTCACACACTTTGCACTGACCCATGAAGGTGTGATCCAGATGTAATTTCACACCAGTAATCATTTCTTTAGCTAGCATCTCCTGGATCATGGATGTGCCAATATGGAACAATTGAGCATGTAGCTTGTCCATGGTAAGCTCTTGGTCAGGTTTTGTGGCACCTGTGAATGGGGTGGGGTATTGATTTCAGGTTTGGTATAGACTGTTGGCGAGCAGTACTTCATCTAGCAAATGTTTCCTTGAGTTGAAGATATGACATGACTCATCACAAAATAGGGCAGCATAGCCTGTGCTGGTGAGTCAGCTGATGGAGACAAGGGTAATCTTCATTGACAGCATGTATAAGATGTCCTTCAAGAGAATCTGAGACTTTCCCTCACTGTTGGGTAGGTATATGAGGAGGTTTCCTTTCCTGATCATATTGAACATGCAGTTGTCCACTGACCATATGGGTTTGGGTGGGATGGTTTTGAAGTTAACAAAATGTTCATGAGCTGGTGACATGTGCTGTGAAGCACTGCTGTCATACAGTTCAGTGACTTCATTTGCTGATGTGGTACCATTGTGCATGAGGGTGGCATAACTAAGGGATGGCAAAGAGGCTTCGTCATCGTCATTACCTACTGACCAGCTATGAGCATCTTCATTAGATTCTATGGTTGCAAGCCAGATACTGTCTGGTTCTGTTGTTTCAGTGGCAGTGTTGGCTTTCACTGGCATTTTTCCTTTGTTACTTTGTGGGTCTTTCGGTTTCTTCACTTGTGACTTCCAAGTCTTTGGAGCTTGGCTCTCCTTTCCTCTGCCTTCTTCCCAGCAATCTTTATCTCAGTGACCTGTCCAGCCACAGTTGCCACAGTCACCAGTGTAGTGCTCACACTTTTTCCCTTTTCCCTTTTTAGAACTCCTGTTTCTTCTGCAGGGTATAGGAGCATGAGCTACCCATGAAAAGTGCATTGTTGACATACAGTAAACAATGATGTCTTCACTGTGGAAATGACTCCTGGATTTGAATGTAAACAGTGAAAGCTAAAATCCAGAAGGATTTTATGCAGTGCCTTGTTCCATTGTAGAGTGGCCTGCTTCAGCCTATATATGGCTCACTTCAGCTTACAAACCTTTTTCTCTTGTTCTTTTGCTACAAAACCTTCTACTTGTCTCATGTAAATATCCTTATCAAGCTCTCCAAATAGAAAAGTGGTCTTGATGTCTAGCACTGTGATTTCCCAATCTTCTAGTACTGCTAGAGCTAGGAGAAGCTGTACAGTTTCAAATCAGGCTACTGGTGAGAAAGTTTCTTCAAAGTCTATCCCAAATACTTGGATAAAACCTTTAGCAATGAAGTGTGCCTTGTATTGGCCTTGCTTTTCTTGGCAGAGATCCATCTTCCTTTTATGGAAGTATGATTCAGTGGCAGATCTGCTGGATTCCAGACTTGTCTGTCTATAAGTGATTTAAATTTGTCCTTACATGCATCTTTCCACTTAACCTGTCCTTCCTTCAGGAATTTTGCTATGTTTTGGAAGTGCTTTGGTAAGCCTGTGGCTTCCACTGTATTGAGTACAACAGTAAAGAATTGAGCAGAATAAAAATCATCTAATCCATCCTTGTTCATAGGTTTTGGCTGCTGAGCATCAGCTGCTGGTGGTGATCTCTCTGATTGTAATTCCAGAGGTGAAGCTTTTGTGGGGTCTTGTCCTTCTCAAATATTCCATTCTATCTCAACTGCTGGTCTATTACCATAAGGGTTGTTCGAGATTACTCAGGGTCTCCTTTCACATTGAGGTCTTTGCTAATCCTCAATGCATTGTCCATATCATAGTGCACATGCAATGTGAATAGGGATTGGATAATTTAAAGGATAAGGTCCACAACCCATGCCTTCATCTAATGGAGGTATTCATAAACCCTCTCTTATCTGTTCTCTTGGATGTTGCATAGAGACATCTGAGTCTTGCCTACATTGGAATTGAGGTGGTAATGGTGGTAGTGTGTCACGATAATCTGATGAAGATGATGGAGAAGAAGATTGCTGTTGATTTTCTCCTGGTGAATCTAGATTTGGAATTAGATCATCCAGTATATGAATAGGTGTCAACACCATGGGAGCATCCTTTGTGAGTGGTGCAATGGATGGCAGTCTTGAATTGTATTGATCATAGTCTTCTTCACCAAGTGTTGGAACTTTGAATTTATGATGGAGGTTTGTTTTTCACCTCAGAACAATTAGGAAACTGTTGGAGTTTGCAAATGGTATATGGGCATACACCCACTTGCTTACATAATAGTGTTGGTGTTCAAACCTTCAACTTGTAGTTAGACACCTCAGCTGGTTTCCAACCACTAAGGTAAGTAGTATATTTACTTAGAGCTATCTATCACTAGTATTCAATAGCAATAGGTCATGAGCCCTGCCACTCAGTGAGCAAGGAACCAGACTCACTAGACTTAGAATCCCACTATGGCCACTTGTGAGAATATTGAAGCTATCAAGCTTTGACTGGATGGACAAAATTGCTTGGCATGCCATGCCATGGTCCAGCAGCTTGCAGAAAAGCAGAGGCTAGCTGAATATCTTGCAGGAACACCACCAAATCCTTTTCAAGATTACAAGGACTCACTTGTGCAATAAACAATCTCATGCACACTCCCGATATCAATATCCATTCATCCTCAATACTACAAGACAGTGTGGGAATGTATTGACTACCTAATGGAGTGATTTGACAATGCATGCGAGTACTGAAAGGTTGAGAACAGGTTGGGAACTCAAATGGGTCACTTACCAGGCCAAGGAAGAGTTGAAACAAAGCCCAAAATGGATGAGGGGATGAAATGCCATGCAGGAGAGTTGAAAAAGGTATAGCTGTAGCAAAAGAACTGGGCACAGTAACCACAGCCAAAATGACTGACAGTATCAGCCTCAAGACCCTGGCAAGTGGCCCAGAAGCCAAGGTGGCAAGTCAGAAGGTTGTCAACAAGACCACTGACACACCAAACCAAAACACAATGAATGCTGGGCTAGTAGCACCAGTGGGCAAGTTGCATGAAGCCCCAGATGACAAATTGGACACCACACATGCAATATGAACACCACATGCCAGGAGACTGTGCAGAAAGGATCAAGAGATAGCAGGTGATGACATCATGGATAGGGAGGTTGACAAGAGAATTTGAATGGCTACAGACAATAATGAAAAACATTGAGGGAAGACACCAGTTGAGTGGAGATACCCATGGACAAGACCACTGCAATGAGCATAGTGACCACATCCACAGATGCAAACATACCAAATAAGACCAGCATGTTGCTTGCAGGAGAGCAAGATGGTCAGTTGACAACCAGCAATGCTGGAGCAGGGAGTGTTATGATCTTGCCTTTCTTTCATTTCCTTTCACTTGATCCTAACCTGATCTATTACATAATCCCCTGATTGGATCTCAATTGGATCTCCTGATCCCATCTTCCATTTCTCTGATTAGATCTTCCATTATCCTACTTCTCTTCCATTTCCCATGTTGCCACCTTGTTCCTTCTCACTCCACCTTCTCTTTAATCTCCGTTGTTACCCCTTTTCCATTTCACTGTATTTAGTAGTAGTACTTGCATGCTTACCCACAACCCTTATGGTCTGTGCGCACTCATACCTACTATAAATACAATGACGAGAGATGAGAACCCTCAGTTCTAATCTCTTTCATCTTTGACCTTCAGTCAGACCTGAGTTCGCTCCTAGTCAAGATATTCACCCTCGCCCGGTTGCTCATCATTGAGAACTGTGTATCAGAAGTAAGGTCAACTGCTGAGTCGCCATACTCAGTATGATCCTTAGTGAAGACTAGTCTCCATCCTTATTTGGACATCATCATTGCGAGTTCTTCTCCTCCTCTCTTCCTTCATTGCTTACCCTTTCCCTTCTTCATTCCCCTATCTCTTTGTTGTTAGGGCAGTGTTGCCGACCCCAGTCCTTTGGCATCTGCCTAGACAGGATTGTAACAGAGAGAGCCAAGGTCACTGGAGACCAAGGCATTGAGCCAACAAAGCACTGCATGTGTTATGGTTTTATCCATAGCAATGGTACTTTAACCTGAGATGCTACTTCACAAGAGGTCTTGACTAGACAATCAAGTTGAGGTCAATGTTGAGGATGACAATGAGCAAAGAGAGTAGGAGGAAGCAAGTTTCCAGTACAAGGAAAAGAGGGCATTCCAGGGAACAAGAGTCTAACTGAGATCTCCTGCAGAGCAGAGAACCCAGGGTATGATTAAGTAGGTTCAAGTTAAAGAACCCAGTATTTGAGCTGAGCTTGAACTTATATACTACTGGTGCATTGTTAAGGGCCAGCCTAAGGAAATAGCCCAGAAAGGAAATGGAACTCTAGGATAGGTAAAACATGTGTCAGGTGAGTGACCAGATGTGAGTGTACACAATATGAGATGTGAAGAGTGCATGAATATGTGAGGATGCAACACAACATAACAACCAATGGTGAAATAGACAGGAGTCAGGAGAAACCAGAACAGGTATAATAGAATCAAAGATCAGGTGATCTAGGATCAATGAGGTGGGGAGCCACAGCCAACTGGGAGGGATAGGATTAGAGAAGATCTGGGGAATCCCAAGGGAAGATCCAGGCTTGTGATGCACAGAAATGCATCGTCTGGGGAAATGTCCAGTCGAGAGACAAGTGCCCATGCAGGGTTAAGCTCATGCATTGTCTGTTAGAGGGGAAAGGGGTAGCCACAAGTCATGGTCAACCAAAGAAAGACCTAGTAATACAACATATAGTGAGAGGTGAGGGATGGAGATAAAGAAAAAGAGTCTGGGTGATGCCAGGTCACAAAAACCATAACAGCATGAGTGCATAAAGTGCATTGTGCAACCATGGCCAGCCAGATGAGGTGACAGAGGCTAAAGATGAGTCCATACCATTGGAGAACCCTGAGGAAGCAATGAGCATTGTCCAGATGCATCCACAGAGCTGCCTGATCAGCTGAAAGGCACAAGGGAGTGAGAGGGCAAGCTGGAGATCAAGTTGAGAAGGTTGAGATATTGCACAGAGGCAACAGGCGATGACAATGATGAAATGTGTTGACCCAGGATGCCTACCAAGCCCCCAGACAAGGCAGAGACCATGCCCAGATGAGATGGCAAGGTGCAAGTCAAAACCAGCACCATATAGGTTAATCCAAGTGGCAAGACAGCTGGTGGACAAAATGGAGATGTTGTGCATGAAAATGCAGATGCAGCAGTCCATGGGGAGGTAGTAGCAATACACCATGAAGCACACAATAAAGGGGAGGTTAATGGGATGCATGGAAATGCACCAACCAAGGGAGACAGAGGATATCCAAGGGAGTATGCTCAATTGATGCTCAGAGCTGAAGAAGGTAATCAGCACACCTCAGTGGATGAACAGGACTTACCTAGAGCACCTCCAGAACCTCCATCTCCACTCTACAGCCCATCTGAACAAACCATGGCAGAAAACAAGCCCTCAAGCATTGAGCTCAAGGGGAAGAGAAAAGGCCTTGTGAGCCATGATGCCAGACCCACCAGAGCCGAGACAGATGTGTCAGGAGCACCTGGAGGTAATGAGGATGCCAGGAACTGACCTAAGATAGCATAGAACATGTCAGAACATGAATGCAAATATTTGGAGCAAGGGGAGGATGAGAACTCACCAAGGAGGTTTTGAGATAAGACAGATGAGCTGGACAGTGAAGTGGTCACACCAGACAACCTCCACAGTGCCCAGGAATGCTCCAGAGGCCATTCAAACCAGCACATCAGCACAACAAGTGCATTAACTAATGCTCAATGGATGACATACCTGGGCCACCCACACCACCTAGGAACCTCCCCAGACATCCTATTGAGGCCATGAACCCACTGTGCTGACATGGAAAGCTCAAACTGCAAGCTAAAAAAGTTAGTCAAGCCCAAATGAAGAATTGGACACACCAAATCAGATGGTTGTGTTGAGGCCAAATCAGGCAAATCAGAACTGTTGGATATGTTGTACATGGAGTAAGGAAGTTGGGAAAGTGATTCCAAGGTGTGATATGCAGAAAAAATGGCACCAGAGTCAATTGAAGGCAACTGCATAAGCAGAGATAGGACAAGCATCACACATGACTCACAACTTGCCTTATTTGGGCATCACCAGTTGGACACAATGCAACCACACCACAGATGATACATCTGCACACACGCTGCTACACAAACATGATATATTCATTATAGAAGACCTTTTTCAGGTATTTTTGTTTGATTTTATTATTTAGATCTTCTCACTATAGTAGATCCCCTTCCATTTGAGGGAAAGTGTTAGAGTTTTCAAATAGTATATCGACATACACCCACCTGCTTACATAATAGTGTTGGTGTTCAAACCTTCAAGTTGTAGTTAGATACCTCAGCTGGTTTCCAACCACTAAGGTGAGTAGTATATTTACTTAGAGCTATCTATCACTAGTACTGACTACCTACAGTACTTAGATATTCAATAGAAACTTGAACTTATCAAAAGTAGCAGTTGAAGAGATAACTACACATCTCTCCATGGTGCTCCAGAAATAACATCCTTTTGTTTCAGATTCATAGCATATAAAGACCATTTCCTCTGCTTTTGAATGAAGCTTGTTTCATCTATTTTCATGTGGAAAGAAGATGTAAGCTTTACAGCCAAACACTTTAAAGTATGACACATCTGGTTGGTTACTGTTCCATTTGGATATCAGTGTAGACCAATTAAGGTGACACATTGGTTGATGGTTATAGATATGAACTGTGGTCTCTACTACATTCTACCAAAAGGATGGAGATATGCAAGCTTGATGGCGCATAGCCTTAGCTTTCTTCATAAGCATTTGATTAAGGTGCTCTGCTTGACTGTGTTGCTGTGGAGTTCTATAGGGACTAGACATGAATGACTAGACAAGCTATCAGTAATGAGGGGCAAGACTATGAGCTAAATGCATACCACAGTCAGTGGATGAAACATGACTAAGGATATGTATCTGAGAATAAGCAATGCAAGTGAATGATCACGTGCAAGGACAAATGTATTACAACAAGAAATGTTCTTGATGATGTGCTGCAATAACAAGTGCAAGATAAACCATAAGGTAGCAAGATAAGATGGCAAGATAGAGTATCAATAGCGCAATGATATAGTGGAACAAAACTAGGACTCCTGATAAGGGTGCACCACATATGGTGAAGCCAAGTCCAATCTGTCTAAAACAACTCTGGAGTTCTGGAGTTCCCCCTTGGAGTTAACGTTCTTAACAGTATATTTGAACTCTACTTGTTACAAGTTCTAACTCATGGCTACATGAACCACTAGATCCCAGACCTGTGCCTTAGGTACAAATCCTCCACCATCTTCCAGGTATAATCCTCTTAGCATCTTCAGAAGTAGCCAACAAGGTCCTGAAATTGTCAGCCAATTCCAGGGCTTCTCTGCCTGATGCACTCCAGGCTCTGCCTCTCAGGTGCATCCTACTCCAAAGTCCCTGACTTCAGGAGCACACATTATTGAGCTCAAACTTGATGAAGACAAGAGCAAATCCTCTGCCTGAACCAGTTGGTGCTCTGACCAAAGAGCACATGACCTCCATTTCCCCAATGAGGGTGATGCTCCAGGAGATCCTGACTTCCCCAAAGATGACCTGTTTGACAATGATCCCAACTTCCCAAGCAATAATGACAATCTGCCAAACAATTTCAATAATAAGCATGTTCCACAAGATACCCTCACACTACTCACAAGTGCCACCCAAGGCCCTGCTCACTCCACTTGTCATCCCACCTCTGACTCTATCCTCCACACTATGTCCAAGAACTGGATGAGTTTGACAGGATGGAATCTCATAAACTCTGGGTTTTTCTAGTACAATATAAATTAAGCTTCCAAGACTGCTCCAAGGCTTTTACCACCACTGACCATGCCAAGATTACCTTTGTGCAGTCATACCTAAAGGGCATGGTGCTGGAATGGTTTGAATGGAATCTACTTCAGATGGAAGATCCCACACTCTGTCCTCTCTGGATGGACAACTTCCAGTAGTTCACCCTTGAGCTTCAGACCAACTTCAGTCCACATGACCCTGTTGGAGATGTGGAGCACCAGCTTGATCATTTGTCCATAAAGGACACCCAACACATTAACAAGTACATCATCAAGTTTAATAGGATTGCTTTGCAAGTCCAAGGTTATGAAGAAGGTGCCCTCCAGCACCATTTCTACAATAATCTACCAGACCACATCAAAGATGAAATCTCCTGTGTCAGTAAACCCCTGACACTCTCTGAACTCCAAGTTCCCACTCAGATGATTGATGCACACTACTGGGAGCACAAGTCCAAGATCAGCTGTCAAGCAAAAAATACCAACCAGTTCTTCATATTCAAATATGACAAACTGTCCACTCCCATGCCTTCTACGCCTTGCCCCTCCAACAGTGGCCCCAAGGACTCTAAGGAGTCAAAAGGCAAAGGAGCAACCACCTCCACAGCTCTGAAACTGGACTTGTCATCTAAATTAGGAAAAGATGGAAAGCTAACTACTGAAGAGTGCAAATGCTGGTTTGATAACAAACTGTGCATGTTCTGTGGTCTCACTGGCCACATGGCCAAAGATTGCCCTAAGTCTATATCTCAGGCAGTCAAGGGCTGTGCTGCAACCACAACTCCAAAAACTAAACCAAAGGTCTTTACCTTGGAGGCAAAAAAAATAGTCCATGATCTCCATGACTCCACATGGACTGGAGGTTGCATTGAACCCACCTGTGCACCCAAGGAGATGTGCCTCAACACATCCACTCTTTCTGATCCAAAGTCACTTATGTATGCCCTCTGTCACTTTAGTATCATATCCAATCTCTCCTTTTCCTGTGCTTGTAGACTCCAGCTCCTTTGATTGTTTTATTAATAATACCTTTGTTAATAAACATGGACTTTCTACCTATCCCATGCCTCTGCTACAACTCTGCCTCTTCAATGAAATATTCAACAGCACCATAACCAAAGCCAATCTCTCCATCTGCTTCACAACTGGTGACATCACTCCAATAATATTTCACATCACTCTGCTGAGTCTACCTGTTCCCTTGTTCTAGGACACAACTGGCTCACCTGACATATTCCCAGGGTGACCAAACAAGAAAAAAGAGTTTATTAGCAAAACACAGGACTATAGTAGACCTTTTTATTTTATTTTATTTTTTGATTCCTATAATTGGAGAAAACAGATTCAACCTCATTTGCCCCTATAATAAATAATATCATGATGGATCCTGTGGGATCTGGTATACTGCTTAGCATCTAATATCATGCACTCAATATCCTTGTCACCAAGACTTGTCAAAGAAGTGACCCAACCTGCCGTGCAATCAAAACAACAACTGGCAATATCACTGAGAAGTAGATCTGTGTAAGGGGAGATTGTTTCTATGCCTTAAAATCACACAAGTGAACGTTACTGAATGGTATTCACTAGATGATATGTAAAGACAAAGTAGGATACCTGTGATAAATGTTCCAGAAGCTTATATATACAAGTCATGGCACATGTGCTGGTGGTAACTACTTCCTGATATAAACAAATGGACCCCTAACACCCTCTCCAATTAGAGCCACTATAGGCTCAAAAGTAAACGAGAAAAAGATAGAAAGATAAAAGATGAAAAGAAAAGATGAGAAAGAAATGTATATGTATATACATGTGAGGGTTGTGCCTCACAATGTGAATTATATAAGACTACAAAGCTGGAGGGTTATTGTGCCTCCATGGTATAAATGGAGTTATGTCCATTATACTGAATGCCCAAAGGAAAGTTATATCTTGATTGATGAAGGACCTACATTTGGGATGGGTCCTCATCATGTTCACCATGATCTGGCTGATCCTGACACATGGGGGAGCCACCCCCAGTTGTGTTATGTTCCCCTGGTCTCAGAACATGTGGTACATCATATTCAATAATGGCCGCACTGAATCAGGATATTAGGGATTCATCCCTGGATACTTTATTATGAAGTACCAAAGGAGGAATGTCCTCCATGCACCCATCTCTCTGGTGCACTTCTTTCTCATACCACTCTAATGAGTGGGCACCAAAATCCAGTGCAGCTGGATATTTGAGGTCTCGCCTCATTGGGGTGTAGATCACCTGGGTCTGAGAGTTCTGGTCTCCCCCATTGTTGTCCACCTGGTCCAGCATTTCACGGGTGAGGGTGCATGCCCACATGACCATGTTGTCAGCATCATATACACTGATGCCATTAGCAGCTATGTAAATATGCTGTGATTTCAGCCATACTGGCTGTCTTATCAAATGTGCTGATCCACGGTTCATGGTGGTCAACAACAGGCTTGACCTCGGTCCATTTGATGAGGTATTGGTACCTTCCTAGTACCATCAATAGGCATGCCAGCTCACACTGCCATACCATATGATTGGTGTGCCATCTAGGCACAGGAGCAAGATGCTCCATAAGAAGGAACCCTCATATTTGACAAGGGCTTGGAGGATTTAACTCTGATTCTGGATCATCCCAGATGACCTGGATTCCCACTGCCCCATGGAATACCTTTCAGAGCACATTGTGCTGCTCCAATAGGGGACATGTGGCCTGGTACCACTCTATATATTTGGTCCATGTCTTGATTGAGGCATTGAGCAATGGGGCATCGCAAGGGAGCTCAGGCCTCTTCCCTGACAAAATGATTGTTTCAGAGCAATGGGCCCTAGAAGATGGTTCTCTTGAGGGGGCGAAAGAGGACCTGGACCCTGATAGTGGGTCCACCAGATGAGCCTGGGGAAGAGAGAAGCTGGGCTCTAAGGTGATGTCCAGCCTGCTAAATTTGGGCTGGATTGAGTCTGTGGTAAGGTGCTCCTGGAGCACCATGACAATGATGGGGGGTGGGGGCACAATCATATGAACACCCCATCCCATGTTCCTCATTGATTCCTTCTTCTTTTTTACTTTTTCAGAGGCCCATGCTGGTAGCCTCCACTCCTTCATTATAACTCGCATGAGGTCACTTGTGCTTAAGTCTTTGTACCTCCTCCAGAGATTGAGGTATGATAGCAGATCTTGGATCTGCTTCACTGAGGGTGCATTGCCCTCTTGCTCTGTCTGCACTGCATGATACAGTGTGTGGATTTCATCTGCAGAATTGTAGAGATAAACGGGGCCCATGATACCCCTGTCCACCTTTACATTGATGGTGTATTGCCATCTTGTGGGGGTAGGAGGAGCATGCCCTTCTGTGGCACTTTGCGGTGCTTTGGCGAGGGCCTCCCCTTGGTAGGTGTGGAGGTAATCCTCTACTCTGATGAAACAGGTACAAATACTCTTTGAATCCATGGTGTCCCCAAGAACAAGGACACCATGTGGGACTTCAGTCCCAGTGAGTTCTGGGAACATTGTTTCCTCAATGGTCTGGAGTGTGACTGGTGTTGTCACATCTGCCATTGTCATGTCCTCATAAGGCAGGACAGGCCCTCTTTGATCAAGTTTGGGGAGTATTTCTCTCCCTTTCCCTTTGCAGGTAAAGGAGGCAGGCATTGTCTGTGCCCTCTCCCCAGACAAAGAAGAAGCAGCTGGTGGAACCAGCCATTGGCTGATCCTCATCCACCGGGCACCAACAGAAGCAAGACAGGCTCATTCAAACTGACAAGCCTCATCATGCAAGGATGATGGTATGGGGACATTGTTTCCCCTTAGGTGGCTAATCTCCACCTTGGTCTCGGATAGTGAGGCCAACAGACCACTTTGTTCATCATAAAGATGCTCAACACAGTCTTGAAGAAATTGGTAGGTGTCATGCCTACAGAGATGAGCAATGTTGTCAGCCATTTGCTCCATTGCATCATGCATATCAGAGCAGTAAGCCATGACACTGGCAACTCAGATGCACTGCATATTCATTGCATGTATCACATGCATGTTAATGCCTAATTAAAGGCAAGTGTAGGTGTGAGACCCATGGTCCTGGGGAAGGGCATCATCAATGCTTGTCGTGTCGTGTGTTGCATTTCAGTGATGGGAAACAATCATGACAATGCTTTACACCACTGCTAACCATGCAATGACTGCCATGGTCAACTTTGGAGGTGGACGGTGAAGTCCTGCTACCAGGAGACGTGCTTTCACATGAAAGGGAGTGGCCATAATGAGGCATGGATGCTTCAGGAGAACCAGACTGAGATGAAGACAAAGAATCTGAACATGAACATTTGTAATGATGATCACTGGGAGACATTGTTGCTCTGCAACTTGTTGCTGGTGCAACTAGAATGCAAGGTGATGTTAAAAAAGAAAGAGGCAAATAGAATAAGTTGCAAAATTTCCAAAAAGGAAAGTGACATGTGAAAGCAATTTGATTGATGAAAACCAACTACAATGACAGAAAGTTGTGTTGTTTGTTTTTATTTATTTTATTCTGTTGTTGTTTTTTCTTATTCTTGTATTTTTCTTATTCTTTATTTTATTTTTATTTGGCTTTGTTATTTGCTCTGTTTGTTTCTGCAAAGGTAGCATTTAGCTATGATGACCAGTATTTGGTCTAGTATGCTTTTGTGTACTTTGTACCCTTCAGGATAACTAGTGTATTTCCTGTATGCCTTGAAGCTCAAGATATCTGTCTAGAGCTTCAAGCTCTTTACAATTGGAGCTCAGCTCCCATGTGGAATCTCCAAGATTCCACTTGACAAGTAACTTGATTTTGTTACTTGCCCATTGGTGCACGATTATCTCGTCCACCAACCATTCCTCCTTGTTGGTCATCCCAACATTGTAGAACGATTGTGCATCCCACTTTGGAAAAAGTACATCGTCATTCTCTTCATATTGGCACAATAACCCAATATGGAATGTTGGATGGATGTGCCTGGATCTCATCTCTGCCAGTAGCTCCAATGTATAGGTGTCATTGACACCTTTCCTGTTGAGGACCTTCATAGGTCCAATACATTTGGGGATGAGCTTGTGAGCTCATCCCTTTGGGATATTTAGATTTTGGGTGGAGAGATACACCCCATCTCCCACTTGAAGGGAAGTCCCTTCTCACCTTTTCTTATTGGCATGGTATGTTTGAGCTACTTGGTTCTCAATGATGGCATTGTGAGCCATCTCCAGGTTCTCTTGAGCCTGGTTTACAAACATTTTTATTCCTGGCACAATAGATGCTTTACCCTCCTCAATGCATTGCATCATTATAGGCATGTATCCATAATTGAGCTCAAAGGGTGCAAACCCTGTTGAGCTACTGATGCTCAAATTGATCACAAACTTGACCATTGGTACTTTGTTTACCCAGTCCTTCTGGGTAGGCTGTACTATTGCCTGTAGTATCTGAACTACATTCCTAATGGCCCTTTCTGAGGTGCCATCTGTTTGGGGATGAAACACAGTTGACATTAGGAGTTTTATTCCTAACATTCAGTGTAGCTCATGCCAGAAGACCAAGGTGAACTTTGCATCTCAATCGGAGACTATAGTCTCCAGTAATCCATACAATTGCATGATTTCTTTTAAGAATTTAGATGCGAGCTCTGATGCTTGTATCATTGTCTTTACTGGTACTAAATGTACCATTGATGTGAGGCGACACAAGACTATCCATAGGTAGTCATACCCTTTACTCAGTGGGAATGGTCCCACAAAATCCATGGCAATTGATTCCCATGGTCATCTAGGCACAGGCAAACTGTGCAGTAGGCCCTTGGCCCATTGGTTTTCAACTTTGGTTGTCTGACATGTTGGACATGTTGGACAAAATTGATCCACTTCACAGCCAAGTCTTAGCCACCAGTACCATCTGTGGATATAATCCATGGTCCTTTGTGATCCAAAGTGTCCAAGCACCTTATGTGCTTGGTTGATTATACTGGCGACAATGTTATTACCCTTACATTTTGTGTGCAGGAGACACAACACTTCTTCTTCTCTCTGATTAGTCATGTAGAGAAGACCTTGTCTTTCTATGAACTGAGAATGATGTTTCAGGTTGGTGAGTATTTTCACAAACAATGATTTGTTTCTATATCCTTTACAGATAGTCTCCAGAAACTCTGATGCATCACCATATTTAACGGGTGAGGCTTTGAATGCCTCAGTGGATTCAAGAATCATCAGATCATTCCACACAATTGCATGAGGCAGGTTCTCAATCATCATTTCTGTGGCTGAGGCCATTTCCTAAGCCTCGAGAATATGGTTTTCTCATTTCTCTCTCAGGCATTCACTTTTTCAGGAATTACTTTGTTCCCCCATCGCTGATAACTTCAGCTTGAGCCATCTATCTTGCAGGAAATCATCTCCCTCTGGGTCCAAACATGTATCTGCATTTGCCCAGTCAATCTCTTCCTTGGAGGCTTCATCACCTCCTTCTCTTTCATAGTAGTGGGGTAAACAATCCACTACACAGTTCTTTGAACCTTTTGCATATACAATAGTCATGTGGAATCACAACATGTAGTCAATCTAACAGACTTGTCTACTAGACAATTTTCGTTGGGTTTTGAGGTATCCAAATGCCTCATGATCGGTTACAATCGTAAACTTGAAGCTGAGGAGTTTATCCTCCCACTTTAATAAGGCTTCAATTATTGTGAGGGTTTCTCACTTGAACATTCTATAATTTTGTTGAGCATTGCTCAACTTCTTTGACATGAATCCTGCTGGTCTGCAGGTTTTCCAATTGGGCCCTTGCCTGTATAGTGCGCCCA
>JBBPQV010000522.1:0-19175 GCA_038092675.1 Boletus rufocinnamomeus
AGTGACAATCAGTGAAAGGATTGTCACTGAGAAGAAGTGGATATCACTGATTTCTACTGAAAATGGCGCTGGTTATCGGTGAATCAGTCACCGATTAAAAGTGGATTTACTTCCCACTGTGTAGAATGTCGAACGTCTTCGTGGTCTCGGCAATACCGGGGGTTCCTCTTCCGAGAACTTGTCTGCCGTTGTCAGGATCGCTAGAAATCGCGGCGCGAATACCGACAAAGCACGTTGCTTGCTAGAATAGAGGAGAGAACAAGTAATACCGATTGGTAAAGTGAAGCGTGGCCCAGTGCAGCTAGAACAGAGAAGCACAATGTTAGGAGATAAAGGGAAGTGATGCAGAGACAACGAAGGATTACATCGGGGAACGACGAGTGCACGAGGTTAAGTTCATGACAGCCGTACTGTTTGAACAGTCCATAGTACTGAACGATGATGAGACTGTCAAATATCTGAAACGTTGCTAAAAAAAATGACTGGTCAGTGCCACTGAGTGGCCGCATCACCAGATTCTGCACTGTCCGGGCAGGCTGCGGCCAAGCATTCAGATTCCAATTTGCATTACGAGGAGCTGCATCGGCTTTGTAGAATTCCAGGAAAATTGCGTCATGACACGTCCGGTTCGAGCGAATGCTCATCATGCATCACGGATCACTTGGGCCCATGCAGTCTTGGGAGTTTCATTTGCCCCATCCAGAGTAGTCTACCCGGTGGATACCTGAGCTCCATCGCTCCTTTTCATGCACTGCCCTTGTCATACAGGGTCATTAGAACAACAAGGTCTGCTTGTTGTCTTGTTCAGGCCGCCGCATCAGCCCAAACAGTGGTACTCCGTCACTGATCGGCGAAGTCATGTACGGGTGTGGTCGGCAAATCGGTTACACGCATGGAATACAAAATATCATCATGTAAGTCTCCATCGCCAGCTTGGCACACGCGACTAACATCATGTCTGGATCGTACTATTACGGATGTCCCGCCAAAGCGAGGCTTGCCTTGAGGCATCTGACGTGGTTCCATACCTTCCAATTTGCTATGTTCGGCTCAGCAAGAAAAGCTGCGGCGGTGAAGCACAGCATTTGGTCGCCTTTGGCCCATGGCTTGCTATACGGCACCAACATCCTTGGCGATTCTGCTCTGGACGCGCAATTGCGTCACTAAGTATGTACAAATGTGTACAGAATGTGCGCCACACGTGCGTGTCCCATGTTATCTGACCCTAGCGAAGCGGAACGGCCTTCCATTCATTTCGCAGCGCACAACTGCCTCATGTTGTGGACCCGTTCTACCACATATAACCCCAGCTAATCTCGCGACATCGTCAAACCCGTCCCGTTACTCCCACCTTTAGTCAGTGACACCATGATTCACACTGTGCGTTTCGTGTTGTATTGCATCCTGGTACGCCTGCCTCTCGCTCACTCGGACTATAACCTGTGCTCAGCCTCGACCGTAGTTTCTTTTCGCAGTTGTGACATTGGCGTTGTGTGCGGTGAGGATACATTACACCACTCACATACCCTCGTACGATCCAACGAATTATGGAGTTCAGTTCTATGGTAGGCATCCCGCTCTCGCAAGGTTTTTTCCACCTCGCTGATTGCAAGCCATTCCATAAGACCCGGTGGTTGTTGAGCTCTTGGTGACGAGTGTCCTTACAGTCTTGTGGGCACCATTTGTGTAAGAACAATCTTGTTCGCGGTACCCAATCTACCAGCTCACTGTTGAATACAGTGCTCGTACGATCCACAGCAGGCTCGAGCACCGTTTCTTCAGTTCCTTCGCAGCGGAGCTCATTGGTCTCTTCGTCTTCTTCCTCCTCTGGCTAGTTGGTGCTGCCATTGCCACTGTGAGTAGCTTTGGTATTCTAGCCACTACGTCTATTAACATTTCTTCGATCTATAGCATACTAGTAACCCTCCACAAGTCGATGTTTACTGGGGAGATCTCTCCTCGTGTTGGTTCTACTGGGAGTGCCGAACCCTTACCACGATGCTCGCCTTCGCATGGCTCAGCTGGATCGTTGTGTTTGCATTGTTTGTGACGTCGCTTCTGTTCGCGATTGCAAACAAGGCATTCCGTGATCCTATGCACGGTCGATGGGACCGCCGTGCGACTCAGTATGGTGACACGCCTATGCGTGCCTTGCCTTGATCACGAGGTTGGAGCGGAGGAGCGAGGCGCGAAGAAGCATGAAAATGATTTAGACGATAGACACGAGTTGGTCATGCATTAGCAACACCTCGGACAGGTCGCGAGGACTGCTTCACGTTTCCTATTTATCGTACCATAGATGTTTCACTACTCAGTTTCCTATCGGATTGCATCTTGATTGGATCGTGTCTTGTTCGGTTTATGGATTTTTTTCCGTCGGGAAGATAGATACCCGTGGAGTACGCGGGCTTTTCAACAGAACGGAGTTGCGGCCTCACTTGGTCTCGAGGATCGATCGATCGGGTTTGTATGGCAGTGGAACATTCAAGTCCAGCTCAATCTCACTTTGCCCATGACCCTCGGTGACCCCTTGACAAAGTATTAGTATCAATCCGAATCCGCGGTTGCGTACGATCTGCCGGTCAGCTCCTGATCACCTACTGCCTCATGTCCATGAAGTTAGACTGACTGACGATACTTAGCTGTCACATAATGCAAGCTCAGTGTGTCTCCTTGGGTACACTACGACTCGATGGGTAAGAGTTGCCGGCGTGGGTCAAACCACTGGGGCGGTGGCCGCACCGGCGCCTACTACAACGACATCACACGTCCACCAGCGTAGTCAACAATCCGCTTTATTTCTTGTGCTGGAGCCTGGTAGATACAGGTCGTGATGGACGTTACTCCGGGCATGCGCTACGTAGGCCGGTGGACGGTCTCAGCCGTTTTGCCTGTCGTCGGCTTGTTTCTTCTTCTGGTAAGACTTCTCGCTTTTGCGGGGATATCCTTCTCTGCTGGGGGATCGATTGCCCTCTTGGCTGTTACCTGTCTGGCCGTCTTGACCACGTACATTGTCTCCAACGAAATTTCGCAATGGCGCAGGGCTGCGGCGTCTGGGGCGAGAATGATACCTCGAATTCAAGGATACTTGCCCGGTAATGTGGACAAGTTGTTTGCCGCGATCAATAAGGCCGAAACCGACTACATAGGTGGTTGCAAATCCGTTTTCGTCATAACGGGCACTGATGAAGGACGGCTATCAGGTGCCCCCATACTGGAGGAAATACAACTTCATGGGCCTGTCGTCAACCTGAGATATTTATGGGAGGACCTTATCATCACGGTTGAACCACAGGACATCAAGGTAAGCTGTAGAGTTTGCAGAGTATCGTCTTCTTGCATCAACGATTCATTACCAGACTATTCTGGCCACCGATTTCACTAACTACGTCAAAGGTACGGACTGCTTAGGCACCGACTTCTGGGTCCCTGTGTAATCTTCCCACAGGCGAAAAGTTCAAGGAAACAGCTGATAGTGTGCTGGGAACGGGTGTCTTTAACTCTGATGGTGGGTTTTCAACCTTGGCTTTGTCGTACTTGGTCTCTGATGAGCAGGATAGGAGACACATGGAAGTGAGCAGAGTATGTCAATTCAGGGTGCCACTTTCTAACACTTTCACAGGCTGCATCGCACTATGGCTCGCCCATTCTTCAACATTGACAAAATCAGTCATTTTGACATCTTTGACCGTCATGCAGAGACCGTAGTTGCACTGATGAAGGAACGATTCCGTGTTGGTCTCGCAGTAGACTTTCAAGTAAGTGCCTTGGCATACATCCACCTCAGGTTTTATTCACTTGCACACTGGGATGCCGTCTCCCGTTTCACGCTTGATTCTGCATCCGAATTCTTGTTTGGGCATTGTGTGGACACGTTGGCTGCCGGATTACCATACCCTTACAACTTCTCCGGGCCCGGATCGGCGTTCAAAAACTCCAACATTGCCTTGGACTTTGCGGCCGCATTCACTGCAGCTCAGCATACCTTGGCAAGAAGGAACATGGTCGGAGGATCATGGCCACTTTTTGAACTCTTTCGGGATCCTACACGGGAGCCGATGAAGGTTGTCAATGCATTACTCGACCCGATCTTGAAGGATGCGATAGCAAAGCAGGGAGCATCTCAAGGACTCCCGGATACAGACAAAGATACTGAAGACGAAACTCTGCTGAACCACTTGGTACGACAAACGACAGGTGCAGATTATCATAACTTGCCATATTTCCTTCACAACTGAACGATGTGGTGCCTTAGACATCAAAATTCTGAAAGATCAAACACTGAACATCTTGTTGGCTGGCCGCGACACGGTGTGTATACTTCGTCTTTCTGTTGGATAGTGGGATCTTACACACCTCAGACCGCCTCGACTTTGACGTCTGCTATTTATTTGATGGCCATGCACCCAGACGTCTTGCGTCGATTGAGAGACGAAATTCTGGAAAAAGTTGGCCCAACGCGCCGACCGTCCTACGATGATATTCGGGAGATGAAGTTCCTCCGGGCTGTTTTGAATGGTATGTATAATGAGTAGCGATTCGAAGATGTCGATTGACTTGTGATAGAAACATTGAGACTCTTCCCAGCTGTGTACGTTTGCATAAAACCTTCTTCCGTTTTCTGATGCCCAAGCTTATTTGTGACAATAGGCCGTTCAATCTTCGGTGGGTTTATCGTGTTGTCTCTCCATCGAAGCTCTTCTCAGTTAACGTTCTACAGCGAGAGTATCAACGACACCGTTTGGCAATCATCAAACCCAGACGCAAAGCCGTTATTTGTCCCCGCTGGAACTACGTATGCTTCTGATGCCTCACAATTCCCCGTAGCCAATTATTTTCTAGCGTCTCCTATTCAGTCCTATTAATGCATCGGAGGACGGACCTCTGGGGCCCCGACGCATTAGAATTTGATCCTGATCGATTCCTCGACGATCGTCTGCGCAAATACCTCACACCCAACCCCTTCATATTCCTTCCATTTAACGCAGGTCCGCGTATCTGTCTAGGGCAACAGGTACGTGCCCCCGTGGTGGTCATACTTGATGGAATTTTTGATGATGGGGTGTTCGCGTCGCAGTTTGCGTACAACGAGATGTCGTTCATGTTGATTCGTTTGTTGCAAAACTTTTCTTCCATTGCGCTCTCTCCCGAGTCTCAAGACCCTACCTGCAGTGCCGCCCTCCGGCTGCGTGGGCACGTGGGGAGGGACGGCAGACGATCGAGCAGTTCCATCCTAGAAACCACTTGACCTTGTACGCCAAGGTATGGAGTCACACTCTACCATTTCAACGCCTTTCATGAGTACTGAATGCTTCGTAGGGTGGTTTGTGGGTGAAAATGGAACCTGCAGAAATTTAGCAAGCTTAAAGGTAGTCGTCAGAGAACATGATATTTCAGAGGACTAGGTACAATTGTATGGCTTGATGGGACAATGCGAGGAGCCACTTACAGGTGTAACGGCAGAGAGCAAGATCTCAGGGCTGTGGGGTGTAACCATCAGGAACACTTACTGAGGAGCGGCGTCGTATTATGTGGCTCGTATCATATGTACATATGTCTAACACTATGCAACTATACATTTCAACCCGCAGAAGCAAGCAACATCCGGGTGCTTGCTAGCATGCCTACAGCCGCTCGTGACTGGCAACCCCCACCTTACATACATGATAATCGCATCTTGAATCGTCAGCGCCTCTGAATGCAGTTGCTCTTTCAATGTGGGACGGGTCTCATTCCGACCCGGCTGGCGTGCTGTGGGTAGCGTCGCCTCTAGTACTCTGGACCCCGGACGTCCCGGGGTGAGCGCGTGAGCTAAATCTGCTTGGAAGGTCGATGATGGTGGTGAATTCCACGGCATTATTGCCGGCCCCAATGCCACGGCCTTCAGCCATAAAGTACTCCAGGTCGACAGCCGGCTTCTGAAACAAGCGATAGACGAACATGACCAGGACGAGGGCGTTGCACAAGAACAAAGCGAGGGCAGCCTATGTATAGGTATCAGAGGGGATTATGATGAGCGTCCTCCCAGGGATGAAGCCCGAGCCATTTTACCTTTATGTGACCAATGATAATCGTTACGTTCGTGGCTGATTCGAAAAGGAGGATAGAATGAAGGATGGTGATTCCGGTGATGAGTATAGAAGCGGAAAACGCGGAAATAATGAGGGTGCGACGGTCCCGAGAAAGCTTCACGTCTCTGAGAAACCGTATTGGCGCGGCGACGAGGATGATATCCGATATGACGTCCGCTGTGGAGTTCCAACGACCGTATCAGTTCAAAGTTGATACAAGTCCGGGGACGATGAGCAGAGAATTACTCACTGGCGAGTTGCGCGATGGCCACAGAGTTTGTGATGAAGCAGAAGTTCTTCACACAGATGAGGATTTTCTGGGCTAGCAGTCCTGCCTCCATAGCTAAGAACATGCCACCGATGCAATACGCAATGAGCCGTGACTTTGGTGTCGGACGTGCCATCCGAACAATCGAGCACCAAATGCTCATTCGGGCGAACCTATGGTCAAAGATGTAGAGTGTTGGCTCATGATCCCCTTCTTGTGGCTCTTACCAGAGGACAGAAGTGATGGTCAGCGAAAGGAGCCAATTTGCTTTGTGATTTATCTGGGGTACTGTACTATATGCTGAAAGCCACGGTTTTTCAGTCACACAAAGAGTCGTATATTAGGGGAACTAACGATTGTCCGGGGCTGTTTGCATCCAAATGCTGGCGAGACACGCAATGTCACATATGAGGGCCGAGGCAGCCCATGTGTCCTCCCACCAAAACTTGGACAAATGCCAACGATATAGTAGCCGGAATGCGGTGGCGAGAATGGCTATAACATGTGCGACCGTTGAGGTGACTTGTAATTCAAATCAGCTTGGGTGGGAAAGAAAAACGAAAGCCGGCTACCCACCTTGCACTGTAAGAGACCAGGGCTGTACCGGAGAGCTGTCAATCATGAGGCAAATGTGATTCGATGTGTTCGAGGAGTCGATGTGAGGGATTTTTGAAGATCGCCACCGCAGGCCTGGGGATGTCTTCGATGGGATACATATGTTTTCTTGAGGGATACAGTGCTAACGGCATGCACGAATCAGCACGATATTCATTCCCTGCAACTTACGCACACCGTGGGGTTCACGAATTATCAAAAATGGCGGATATGTCCGATCCTGAGAGAAACTATCATCCAAGCGATCGTGGAGTAGTAGCAGCACATGGCTCTCATGGGTCTGGCAGCCCGCTAAACTCTAAATTTGATTTTTTTTTTTCTTTGCTAGAAGTTAAACGTGGGTGGCAGAGCGACGAGCAACTGCTAGTGTTTCCGAATACACTCCCACGTTACCCCAGTGGTCAGGGTCATGATGGTGGAATGGCTCCATGAAGCTGGCAGGATTCCGAGAAGTTCTAGCTTGTGGCCATTCAAGATCAGTTATCTGATAGGACCCTGGCAAGTTTGCCCCACAACGTACCCAACGTTGAGTCGGAATTGGCGGCCTCAATATTGCAGGGGTGGGAGTAAGATTCACACAAGTGACACATTCCAACTTCGATTTATTTGTGCGGTCCCGGCGGGTCAGGGGAAAATATCGGGAGAAAAAAATCGCACTGACTCAGTGGAGTCATCGATGCAGACCCTTCAAATACCGGTGGGCCAAGATGAAGCTTGCAGAACTGTATGAAATCATGGATGAGCCCCCAAAAGCCCTCGAATTGGTTTACCAAGGTACCTATTTTCACACAATCGTAATTTACAACGTGAGTGATCCACCGCCCATTCATTGATGCTAGCCTGAGGAAGCGTCGCCCAGGGCAAGCGGAAGGCACGGCACTGCCTGGTGCACCCTCGAGTTCCCAGGCTGGTGCTTCCCTGTTTAATGAGCAGTCTCATGTTCGACCGAAAGGAAAGGCCGCCACCAAGAATGGCCGACTTACTTTGGCCGATCTGAAGGCTCTCGAGGATCAACGTGAGAAGGACGTCTTACTTGGGTATGAACGAGTCGAAGAGCTGTGGCCAAGTATCCTGAGCACGGAACGTAGCGATGAAGTTGTCAGGGAGTGGATGTTAGAAGCCGAGAAACTTGTAGAGATGTTCAGGGATACGCGGAATTTGTTTTTGACGAGCAGGGTACGTGTTCCGGGTTCTTGGATCCCTTATCGGCTGATTACTTGGCAGCACAATGATTTTCGGGGTGTGTTTCCCAGGCGACGACAGCAGCGCCAGGACGGAACAGAGGAAGAAAGAATGGCGTCGAGGTTAGAACTCATCAGTTCGTCTCAGGCTGCTTTCTGGTGTCTTTTTGTGGCTGATCTACGCAGAACGGGACAAGCATCTGCACAAGTCGAAGGATGATAGTCAGCAACCTGGAAAGGTTGACTCATCCCGCGGTGTTTCCTTTGAAAACTGGTTGCGACTTTTCATGCAGGTGAGGTGATTGCTCCATCCTATAAGGCGTATTTAAGGTTACCTTGGCACGCAGTATGCATTCATACTAACAAGACGGGGAGAGTATGAACTCGCCGATGAAGTTTTGCGCCACATCCTCATGTCGAATGAGTACCGAAGCAAAGAAACAGCTTGCAATTATCAGTATGTATCTGTAAGCTTTCGTCCCCGAATGATCATCCATATGTCCAAGGAAAGCATGTGCAATAGCTGTTGAAAAGCATGCCGTCGTCGTCGAGCAATGTCGAAAACTGATCAACGCCCATCAATTCAACAATGAGCCCATGCGGATACTTTTATCCTCACTCGCCAGTGGTTTGCGACCTGCTGATTCATTCATCAGTTCTACGTTGCAGAAACGTATGCTCAGAGAGGTTCGGCTGAGCGATGCTGCTCTGAAGACTCTTGAACTCCTGAAATGGAACAATTCGAGCTAGCGATACCATTTTAGGACTGTCAAATCGGCCGGCGATGGTGAAACCATCAAAGGAGCTGATGCGCCTGAAGACAACGCCAAAGATGCTGGCGATGCGGCTGACCCTACTCCTGCAAGCGACAAGAAACCGTTGTGGCTGCCAACGAGGCGCAATCCGATTCCGGTCACATTGTATGGCCAACTGTGCCTTGCAGCTAAGAGCCATCAGAGCGCGATATGTGAGACTTCCCGGAATTGAATGGAGACCTTCACTGCATGCTGACGGACGAGCTAGTCTATCTATTGCACGGGTGTGACTATTGTCAGGAGGATCCTGGAGGATCGAAAGGATAATGTGAGTCACACAGTACTGCTTTTATAACCATCTAAACACAGGATTGCATTAGGACGTTTCTGTGGCTCGGGAAGCAGCGTATAACCTGTCACTAATATATGTTACGACCGGCGCGATCCCCCTAGCAGAAGCGCTCTATCGGCGTTGGTTATCCGTATGACACTGCAGGTTAGCAAATCTTCGCATAAGTGTATCCAGTAGCCTTTCACTCTGAAACATTTTAATCGGGCCAACGGGAACGTTTTGTTTCTTTTAAGTCATTGAATATGACATATTCTGGCTGGACTGACGTCAACGCCCGATTCTGATCCGGACTGGCATCGCGTGACTATACAGCTGCTCGTGCTTACGAGCGACACAGTTCTTTCTATCCGACTACTTTACTTTCCTCTCCCATATAGTCCCAGATATGTCGATGAACACTAGTCCATCTTCGTCCCTACGCATCCTTGTGAGATTTCACCCCCTGGCTTCGTGTTTGCTACACTTACTGATACGGCCGCAGGAGCGGCACAACCACTCGAAAAGTACCGTGTCATCATCGGACACAGATGTTGACTCGGCAGGATACGCATCGTCGTCTGGAACGACGACGCCCGAGGATGACGCGCAGACGTTCCACCTGGACCATACACTGCAAAACGTCCTGGCTGACAAACCAAAGTGTACTCCACGGGAGAAACTCATCATCGTCACGAAACACCGCAATTTTTCTACGGCGATGAAGAAGGTAAAGAAAGTCGCACATGCGCTGGCCGTGTTCAAGAGAAAGGTCGGTGTACCTCCTTGTTCATTGACATTCACGAAGCTGAGCAGATGGGATGGCATCGCGGTTCGGGATCGCCAGAGACCGGACGACATTTCCCCTATTCTGATATCGAGTCCATTGAGAGAACGGTTTGGGAAACGGATGTCTGTCAAGGCTCATCCAGACGAGGTATGTAGACCCGCATCTCTCGAAAACGTCGAACCTCCGACATCGAACCCGACGTCTAGGGTTTCTACAGCCTGCCCAACCGACGATTCTCCCTCTCAGACATGAGCACACCACCAGTGAGCCTTGATTCCTACCTTGCTGTCATTCTTGAGCGTTCACCAGCTATACGACAAACGTCAGCATCACTCACGGACGATCACACGCAAGTTTGGGACAATCTCGGGTTCCACGTCGAGTTTCGTCGCGGGAACATATAGGAAGGAACGAAGCGGGCTTCGCATTCCCAGCTTCTCAGAATCGCAGTGCAGTGCTCTCCCGTCTTCGACGCCGACAACGACAGTCCCACGAACCGAACGTGACGTCTTGACATTCGGGACAACCTTGGTCCATGTACTCCGCATATTGCTCTTCGTACCATGGTGCGCCGCTGTCGGCGGTACCCTGCTCTTATTCCCAAGTTACGTGGAGCTCGTCGCATTCCGCCCGGGATACCTCGCACCTTCGAAAGGCATTCGACGCTTCGCATATTGGGCTGAATGTGGCCAACAACACGTCATGATCTTCCTTGCCTGCCTAGTGGCCGTTCTCTGGTACAACCACGCCCTGGGGCTGTCCCTGACGAGCATTGCCGTGTCGCGTTTCGTGTTCGTGTGGCATTCATTCGAGGTCGACAAGAGCATCCCACTTGGGGAGGATGATCAGCAGAGTTTGTATCTGGTGATAATGGGTCTAGCCTCTGCGGATGGTTCGTTTAGTGTGAGTGGGCCAAGAGGTGAACAGACCGAGATTAAGACAGATGACTCGGCATGGGAGGTCTTGGGGATTGAGGCCTGATGTCGCTGTGTCATGAAGGATTAGTACGCATTATTTTGTAAATTATACATACACGTCATCGTATATCACCATGTACCATCCTGGATCGTGACGGTGGATTGTAATGGATAGTGGAATTATGATTGGTGGTGAGACGACAGCACGGGACAGTGACGGCTGTCTGACTTTGCCCGAAGCCTGTGACTCTCTCTGCCTGGTGGATAGAAGTTTCCGACAGGCAATGTGCTGGTGACACCTACACCGCCAGTTGGTAGTGACTCGGCCGGATTCAGTATGTTTCATTTTCATTTCAGTTAGCTAAATTTACTATATTAGGATATATTATCATCCTCATCATCTTCATCATCTTCAACATCCTCAGCACCATCCTCATCCTCCTCATCCTCAGCACCATCCTCATCCTCCTCATCCTCCTCATCCTCACCCTCAACACTATCCTCGTCAACAACAACAACAACATCATCATCAACACCTCCCTGGCAGTCGTTTGCCCACATAGAACGTGGTCAACACGAAGTTCGCAAACCAAGATAGCAACATGTCGGGACAGTAGTGATGACCGGACATGACAAACTATTGTTCCTGGACCTCATATGTCACACAATCACAGTTCCTCGGATCCTTGTGCTATCATAAAGCTTTTGTTTGACCGACAAGGGGAGTGATCAACCATCGATTAGCATACTAAATGTTAGTTTACTAGCACGAAGTTCGCGATACGATTTTCATTCACATGAAAGATGGACACAACGCATATATTGGTAGAGGTCGTCTGCAACCTTGTGGCACCTTTCTCTACATGTCACTTAGGCAGCTGCCCTTATTCGGACTCGGTAGACGGCATCCTGCTACGTCACGCAGGAGGTCTTGCCACCGTGTTAGAGACAATGCAGTGCCAGGTACCCATAACGTTGAAACCCGAGTGGGAACTTGAGACCCTGCATGTAAGTATCATCGTACTAATAGGACGCTAGCCTCCCGGAGCCTGCCCCTCAGCAGACATGTCACTCAGGCGGCTGCCCTATGTTTGGACTTGGTAGGACGGCGTCCTGCTACGCCATGCAGGAGGTCTTGCCACCCTCGTTTCACGACGCGTTAGAGACAATGCAGTGCCAGGTACTCATTTGGACGTTGAAACCCGAGTGAGAACTTGAGACCCTGCATGTGAGTATCATCGTACTAATAAGATGCGTCTAGGGTATTGAATCCGGACCCAGTCATACGTCAGATTGCAGGTCTGTTGCCACGACGGCTTCGTTACCCGCCTACTTTCGTTCCACCTTCTTCATGCTGCGGAACAAAGTGGTGACGGAATACATTCATATTGACTCTTTATACAACCGGATTTTGATCGCATCTCGCATCAACTGACTGCACGTACATAAAGGCCTCCAAGGCCCCATTGGCACTGGCAATCCACCCCTCCACCCTCTCCAGAGACTTTTCTGTTCCTGATGCACTTGAAGACGTTCCTCGCCTGCGCCGTTCTCGCGACCTGCGCCATCGCACAGGAAATCGTCGTCATGTCCCCCCTTCCAAACGCCATGGTTTCCGCGGGGTCCAACGTCACCGTCCAAGTCCAATACCAAGTATGTTGTCGCCCCTATCTCACCACGAATCCACAAACATCGCTGACTTGGCTCGGAACATGACTCTAGCTCTACGCCAACGTCGTCGACTGGGTTTCCGTCATCGTCGGTCTCCTCTCCTGTCCCACTACAGGTTGCCCCGCACCCGGACCGACGGACACTGCAGGCCTCGGAACGGTGCTTGCACAAGCAGCGTATGCGCCGCGATCAGGGCTGAGAGGCAACTGGTACCAGAATCTCACTGTGACGGTCCCGGACGGGACGCCTTCTGGTTTGGCGCTCATCGGTGCTGCTGGTTTCTATGCCTCCGGGGTGAGTAACGAGTATCCGGCTTACAGGGGTTGCTGATGAACGGAGCGTGATCGAAAGGCGTCGTACGTGCCTGGTGTAGCCTATGCGAATGTCACGGTCAACGTGACCTAGATCACAGCGTCCGGAAGTGACACAAGACCAAGAGACGCGCCGTCATTATCATACTCATCCAGCACAGTTGTACACAGTATACATAGACACAGATACTTCATTCTCTAGAGAAACGTCTCTTATCACGACAATCGCGATATCACATCGTGAACTGTTCGACGTGGATAGCCACCCCGCCCAGTTCAACTCCGCGCATGACCCCCAACCGAGCGACTGCATTCTGCGCGTCCGTCGTCAGACTCGCCGGTCCGCTCGCACAAACTGCCACTCCCCCGGCGTGACCACTTGTTTCGATCCGTTTCATGCCATGAAGCTGATTACCATCTTCTTCGACCGAACCCGTCTGAGAGGACGAAATGCTCTGAGGGCTAGTCAGGTCTTGAAGCAACCCGTAGATCGACGGCCTTGTCAACATCACATCACAGTTTGGGATCATAGGCACCGCTTCCGGATCACATAAGCACGTGACGAAGATCGAGATATGGAGATCGATCGAGGAATTGACGGCCGCCGTGTTGGCAATGTCCGTCAACATGGGCGCAAACGATAGAATGCTGCCTGTAAAATGCACGGCGATGAGAAATCAGTGCGGATCGTGCAAAGGTTTTTCGTGAGTAAGATGTATCGAGGAACTCGGAGACGAGGAAAAAGGCGCTTACCAAAGGACCGAATGCACCACGCAAACTCGATGCGTCGGGTTCGTTCGCCACCGCGCCGACGGAGCTTGACACATCGGCCTACGATATCGTCCAACAGACCGAGCGTGAAAGTGATGCCGGATCCCCCTGAGACGAGCAACACCGTCTCGTACTGTCCAAGGTCGACGCTCGACCCCCCATAGGGTCCGTCAATCATGACTTGAACAGGGGCCGATACGTCCCAGTCCTTGTCCTTGTCCCTACACGCCTCACCCACCACGACCAACCTCTCCTGTTCCCCACGGACAAACCTATTGAGTGCCCTGGTCCAATCGCCGTTGACACGTGCACCGAGAAGTAACCCTGGATTGGAGAGACACGAGTACGCAGGCGGAGCAGAGAGAATGCTCAGGGGATGACTCTCCAGGAGACGCCCGGCGAAGAAGACACGGAGGCAGACATGCTGGCCCGCGATCCACCCTTCGTCGCAATCATGTACGCGCACCTGAGAACTCATCGTAAGTACATCCACATCGATGACGGCCCAACACACTCACGAGCGTCATAAACTCATCGGGGGCTGTGACCGTGGCGTCTTTGAATCGGTAGCGAAGCAGGCGCAGGAGCATGTCCGCGCCGTACAATGCAAGCGGTGGGTATATCCACGGCGGCGCATACACCGTATGATAACACACGCATATAAAGAACGCGACAAACGCGAGCACACTACATGCACGCATATATGTCATCACCACTCTTCCTCATCACAAGTCAGTCAACGTGTACTCACTGAATCACAAAGAACACTTGGTAAAACCATCTTCGGATCGGTCGGAGCGAAAAGAGGACGATGCAGCCAAGCATGGAAAGGGACGCAACGCCAGACGTTTCTTTCTGGGGACCGAGAATGGGAAGGCCGTATTGGATGTGATTGCGGATCCAGAGACTGCCGTGGATGACAGCGGCGAGGAACATGACGCGGCCAGCCATGCGATGGAGAAAATTGAGCTTTTCATAACCGTGGCCAGGTCCGAGGAGGAGCGACAAGAGGGAGTTTTTGGTGGCGAAGAGGAATACGATCGGGAATTGGGCGAGTGCGAGGAAGCCTGGTTAGAGAGGGATGAGTTGAGAGTATGAGGGCGGGCAGGAGATGGAGGTACAGAATGAAATCCTACATACCGGCTCGGTTTGGGTTGGAAACAAGGGGTGCGTCTTTGATGATGCATACCAACGTGATCGCAAGATACGCTGCGAGGATGAAAACTAAAATACAACATCGATCAACCAAGAGAAACAGATACTAAATGTGTGTTGGATATATACTTTGTCCAGCGTTCAACTCGAGATAGGGCACCGACCATTGCCGAATAGACACCCACGCATCCCAGTACGCCGCCATCTTGCGATTTCTCGACGGGTATCGGGGTGATTGTGACGGCGAGGAGGACATTTTTTCCTCGCTAATCACAGCGGAATACCCCCTCCCCTCGGAAACGCCGAAGAAACCAGTAAGTGCACGGCCACGTCTCAACGCATGCACAAGCGACGGGAGCGAGACAACGAGGGCAGCGCCCAAGCACGAACACCAAATTGCGGTGAATTTACCCTGCCATATCGGATCTTCGACGTAGGAACTAGGAGAAACAATTGTATGGATTTAATATGAATGAATGAATATGCATAGATCATGAACGGCCAGAATAGCATGACGAGTTTTGGACGTACTTGTAGATTTGTAAACTAGCTGGAATCGCCGGAGGTGCACCAGAGGACATGATTGCTACTAGAGCAATCGACTGCGCACGATAGAGCCACCCTAAGATACGTGGGATGGTGGTTGGACCTGGATCCTTGTCGGAGAGTCCGATTTGAGTCCGACACAGGACTGGTAGAAAAATATTTTCACGTTTGTTTGTTTGAAGCAAATATTCCCTGCTCGCCTGACCACGAGGTTTACCCACAGTACCAGGCTTGCGTTTGCTTCTCCCCCGATGGTGGTACTTGGTAACATTCGCTCATTCACCAATTGACAGATACAAACAACCGATTTAGGGGAGAGAGGTGAACATCTATCTGAATATCGTACAAATGTAAAACGCATTCATTCATGTAAATACACCCATAATCAATGCTCGTGAGTCGACAACGAGAACCGTCCAAACAACGTTTCACCTACACCAGACCCTACCGCAATCGACGCTATGAACGCGAGTTGAAACGTCCTACAGACACGCTCAGTTCAGCCAACCTCATGAGGCAAACAGATCGTCAAACGACGTACATGACGACCAACATGAGAAGGACCTTGATAGATGCATGCGCTGCAAACAGGACGCCCCTCGTGACATCGAACTCGGGCATGAATGGTGTTAATTGGAGCCACTTGGATTTCCTGGTGGACGATGTAGATGACGACGGAAGAGAAGAGACGGTGTCAGACTTCTTGAGCGCCAACATGGTTGTCCTTTAGACCAAACAAGGGACGTATTCACACAGCATCAATATAACCATCAGCGCGGGTCAGAAGACGATGAAACTATTTACCTCTCGACCCAGTGCCGTTCCGCGAGTCCGAGACACGCCACTAGCCATCGCTCCAACAAGGCGAGCAAGAACAAGCCGATACATGTTCCTACCATCGACCCTGCACTACTCGGCACCCAACCGAGAAACCACACTAGCTTCGTCTCAGTCGCGGGCAAGGTCTGGGTGATCGAGTTCGCTCACCAGTGTCACCCGGGGTAAAGTGGACATAGGGTAGCATTTGGCCGACAGCGAGATCCATGGGCCCGTCCATTGACATGTCCATGCCATTGGACTGAGCAAAGGTGGGAGCGACGAAGGAGCATAGCGCAAGGATGGACCAGGGCGCCATAATCATGATCGTTTGTGAGACGAGATCCGCAGCTCTGGCAGAAAGGCACAGTCTCGGTGTGTTTGTGTGGAATTATGTCGGCCCTCGCGGTCCGTTGACGTTAGGTTCGAACTCCGTTTAGGACCCCTGAGGGAAGGTGCCGAGAAATCATTACCGAATATGGCGACTCTCCCTGAAAAATATTTCCACTGTATTTGATCGCATAAACACAACGAAGTTTCTGCACTGGAATATTCGTGCTTGGAATGGCCAGCAAGGAGACACGGCGCCTCCGTGACGAGCTTTGAGAATAGTCAGATGACCAGGGAGCAAGGCTACTGAACAACAAGAGGACGGAATACAACCACACCTACCGACATATTCGGGAGAGTCATGTTGCGAACCAAGGCATCCATTTTTGCACCACGCAGGCATAGGCCGGGGGGTAAGCTTCCCTGGTACATATGGTTCGTGTGCGGACACAAACACATCGAGCGACGGCCAAGAACGGGTCACACCATCGAGTCGAGACCATTCGTTTGAGAGGAGGAGCTTACACGCGAGGTCACCCGAACCAGCGCCGCATCGCGCATAGACACAGCGCCACTCCTGGAGAACTACGCTCCCATTTTGCAGTATCTGTGCGCGATGCGGCACTGGCCCTCTCCTGCTCCCAGTTTATCGTCCATCTTAACAATACTAGTATCAGCCTATCGATGCCGGTGCGATCGTCTCCAATTCGAAAACGTCTCGTCGCATAATGAGCCAGAGGATTTTGTACTGGAGCAATGGATGAACATGGAGAGCCTTTATGTCTCTCAGAGGACCTTGGAACCGAGGCGTGAAGTGGGGACTAGAAGGCAGTCATGATGGAGGGGAGAAGAACCGACCGTGAGGCTCATTTGCCTCACCAGGCTGAGGCTTTTGTGCGAGTGTGGGAACTGGGCTACGTATTGACCCGACCGGGCACTATATATACTATGGTACATAGAAACGGTAACCTGTAAATCAGCAGAGAATCCACTTACAATGACGAACGACAATGTTATGTTGCTCGCAGAGCCCATCTCTAACTTCGCGTTTGCTTTCATCTTGCTGAGACTCTTGCATCGCACATGCCTTTCAGCAGCGAACTACCAGTTCTTAACTCTCGCCACTGTCAGCAAAATATGCCTATACCATCCGGTAGCAAAAAACGCGCGTGATTCCTGGCAAACAGGGTCGGGCATTGTCATCCTTAAAGCCTGTCAAGAAACATCCAACTTGAAGCAAGTGCATCCAAGGATTACACATTCAAGTTTGCGTTTACTAATTGACTGATCTCCTTATGGAGATATGTTTCCGATAGCGGGGCCAGTGACTTGGACCCAGACAGCTCGGAGTTAGCTAGCTGTCCGACTCAACGGGAAAAACGTTACACACTATCTCTGTAGATGGGCCTTAATGCCTCGTGGCAGTCAATTGTGCCTGCGGCATCTGCCACGTATATGAAAGCTCTAGAGCGAACCGTTCCATCGTCCACCTTCCCAGAATACGCGCCAAAGAACTATCCGACTAACTTCGTGAAACGATGAAGAGACCAATTCTCAGCTTCCTTCGTGACCAGTGGCCCACGGTACCCCCACTCGAAATCGCTGATCTCCCTGGAAAGACAATCGTCGTCGTCGGTGCCAACACAAGTCTCCGATCTCGACCTCGAGGCTGCTAAACATTAATTCCTGCCGAGGCCTATGAGTCGCACAATCCGCTATCGACGCTCAAAAGCCCCAAACATAGGGCTTCCACGTAGGTTCAGTCACGTTCTGCAGGGTTGCTCACAAACGCTATCAAGCCCCATGGGCCGTCGCTCCTTTGATACCAAACGTGAGATGCTGTTCTGTCTTCACCCCGAAATCTCAAACAGCACTTTTCTTGGGACTTCAATGATCTTGAATGTGTTCTTCACACATGCGTTGCAGGGCCGACTACAGTCTATTTCACCCTTGACAGTGAACGCCGTCAACCCGGGTTTCTGCAACTCTAACCTGAGGAACAGCTTCCAAGGCTCGCTTCTGAACGTAGTGATGCTCACGGAGAAGCTTCTCGCTTTCGCGTCCGAGCAGGGGAGCCATCAGATTTTGTGATTGATGAGGAGGGAAGGAAGATACAAGACAATGTCTGGCTGAGTGGGTTCACACAACGATCTTCCTGCGCGATTGACTGTCTCTTGTCGTAGAGGGAAATGATGGAGATATTCACGAAGGAAGTTCTGCAGTTGAACAGGGTCAATCAGGCGTACCTCACTGAGTGACAGGTGAATGGCTTTTCCTGACGCAATGTTCTTTAGATCTATTTGTTCTCGTTTCGTAGAAATTGTACTGCATTCAAGGCTAATCGATCATCTTTATCTATCCATGAGTCCCGATGCGGCACTCCACGGGAGCAGCCTTCGAGGTAGGAGTAGACACCAGCGATAGATCTATGTACCAGTTAATTCAAAGCCTTGTTGGCGCATTTGACGCCAACGGTGAGCTCAGGTGGTTCATTGAAATGGTTTGTCACAGTACAATCGAGCACGCTCAGGGTATCATTACACATAACCCTATGTAAACCAAACAACCTTGGACGTCAATCACCGACTTGTTGCGATGCGTGAGTCCAGCTAGAAACTCGCCGATACGTTTCACGAGTGACCCGGTGCTG
>JBBPQV010000523.1:0-19175 GCA_038092675.1 Boletus rufocinnamomeus
AACCCAATCTGAGTTTGAAATCACTACTACGGTCGTTCTAGTACACTATATTAGTGCTACAACACCTGAGTTTGAACACCTAATCTGGGTTTGAAATCAACACTACGGTAGTAGTTTGTAGTTCCAGTATAGATGTGGCACAAAAAGTGTAGATTCAATTAAATTAATATTTTGGCGCACCGCTACCGCCATAACCTAAGTGCCTCTCCGAGTCCGAGAGCCGTCCTGAACCGATCCCAGTACCAACAACATGTATCCAATCGGCGGACAAAAGCGGGCGACCAATGGGATTGGCTGCTGCGCTCGTTTTCTTTTTTAGTAGGACCCTTAATTTCCTTTTTTGCAAGCCATCGTCTAATCAAAGCTCTCAAATGGCCTGCGGTAGAATATTCAAGCGATAACGTTCCATATCTGCAAGACAGATGCGGCCTGATTCAACGATGCTGACCTTCCTACCCAATCATACAAAAGTTTCAGGTATGTTAGGCCTGATGAGGTGCGGTCTCTGTTCCTCCTCGATCGCGTGTTTTGTTTCATCATATTTTCACGGAATTCCCGATTCCCGACAAGTCGCTCGGAAAAAAACCTAGTTATCTTCGTCGGCCATCGAATTCAGGTAGGGGAGACTATCCGACTGTCTTCCCCACCCCTCAAAAAATTGCGTGGGTTCCGAGGCTTTCATCCCAGGGTAAATTATTTTTGGGGAATCCCGTCGATGAACGAACTGTAACTGACAAGACACGACTTCGTGGATAATTCCTGCCCTATAACCAGTCGTGACAGTCGCACGGCTGCTTGTATTTTCCGGAAATATTACGAGAGATCATTAACATTGTCCGGATGGACACCATGCCCGTGCCCGTACACGCCGACTCGCGCGCATATTCCTCCTGACAATTCAGGGACATACACTCCCAGGCCATGCCGCCGTTTCATAGTAACAAAATTGCGGATGGAACTGCGGCCTGGTAACAAAATGATCAAGCTTGGGGGTGGCCGCTTTGTGCATCAGCATGATTACACTCCTGACGCATCTCGTAACGCGTTTTCAGATCAGCTGGAGGCGTTCACGTTTCACCTCAAAATCAGACCCTCGGTCTAGCCGCGTTCTCTACGGAAATACGACCCACCATACTGGGCTACCCCTTGGAGTCCGAACACATGGTCCGATAGGCTATTGGCACGCATGTTTACCACCCTGCTTTTTTATTCCTTCTTCTCGGTAAAATGTACTCACCATGCCTGAGTAGAAATCAAACGAGCCACGTATCATGAAGGTGGCGTTGTAAACGTTAGTCTGTTCATTCTCGTCGACTGGAAGATATTAGCTGACATCGGCGTCAAACAGCCCGCTTTTTTTAGAAAGCAGAAGCAACTTCCAAGCGGTGGGAAGATTCTCAAGTTGACGCTGGCATGAGAAAGGATATATTCACCGCATAGATCCTAGCATTGAATTGACGACATGCAAGGAAGATTGAGTAAAAAAAAATACTTACATCTCAAGATGTTTACCGCCGCCTCCGTTGATAGCATCTCGCGGTCGCAGGCTCATTCTCCCCTCGTCATCAGCGACTGGCCAGGTTTAGAAATTAAGAGCGGACTTCCTGCCGCTTCCTCTTCTTCCAACTTACCTCATCTCAAGCGTCTGATGTGAGATTTAATTATGGTGATCAGCACGCTAATATATGTCCGACGGATCCCAGAGAACTATCCAGTGGCGCATTATCGACGCCATGCCGGATAGGTCTTATCGAACCATATGGTCGTGGTGTCTGTTTGGCTCACCTTGTTGACTAAACGTCCCATCAACCTCAGGTTCAATCTAACCATACCTTATTAGTTTCAAATACCTGAGACAGATTACGTCGCCTGGCTAGACCTATGGACTGCGGCGCAACAAGTGACATGACATTTCTCCATGAAGGGTCACCTAGTGTGGTGGTGATGCGCCCCTCTGCCGCAAGCTCCAGATTTCTCACCACATCCATTTGTCACATCTGATCACAAAGCAAGGTTTAGACCATTAATTGCAGGTTCTAGTGCATGGAGGAAGGAAGGCGCGTAGCCGTGTGGAACTTAGAACTGGGAGATTATTCAACCGATCACGTACACATCTTACCCGTTCGCAAGTTCTTGATCACACGGGCCATATTTGATTCTCTTACACAAATATCTTAGCAAACATGAGGGGTATCTTAATCTAGGAGGATATACAAGTACATCTAATTCCACAGTGCAAGGGTCCTATATCATTGTCATACATAACATGAGTTTCTGAAGGACGAGACGTTGGTAAGATAGTATGCCACAGTAAGAGTGAGTGATTTTATGAAAAGTATGGCCGACGGTTGGACCCAAGTGGCGAGAATCCATCGTCACATCCCAAAACATCAGGACTCGTTAGGATAATGCGTGGGTCGAGATAGTTGTTACCGAATGGTGTCCACCGAGCTCGAACTCCTGATCCCACCGCATTCTGAGGATCAGGTGTCCCCTCAACGCTGAATGCGAACTGATCCACGTCAGCATCACCACCGAAGATCGTACTTTCGTTCTTCGCAGCATCGCGTATTGGTCTTATGGTCGGATGGTGTGGTGAAGAAATCGGCGAGAGGCTACGATGTACCACGGCTGTGTCTGTGATGGAACTCGAGGTCTGTGGTGGGGTGTATGCCTCCCAACTGCCGCTGCCGTCATCGGTTAACACAGTGTCTGGTCTGCTGTCATCGTGGGGGAAGGCGATCATTAAGGGTGGTAGGTGGGGACGAGCTTGCCCGCCCGCGGATACCAGGGAGAGGTTTCGCGGTTTGGAATATGAAGCAGTGGAGTAGGGAAGAGGTGCATTATCATTTAAGCAGGGGGAGTGGCCCGGACTTTGTTTAAGAGGGAAGGACATCGGCGATCGCTGGACTCGCCGTCGATTGGTGTCGCGGTCGATTCGAGCCTCCCATTCGGCTTTCAAGGTCTTTTCTCGTTCGTGGCACTGGAAATATACCCAGCGAACCTCACCAAGAGCTTGAAGGCAAGCCGTCACACCCTCCTCCCAATCAGCGTCCCACCCCACCATATCCCTCTCTGCATCAAGCTTATCGCTTTGTGCGAGGAGCAAGCCGGCGAAGAAACATCCGTCACGAATTACACCAGCGTCATATGCGAAGAAGGTCGAAGGCACCTTCAGGTGACGTTGTAGCATCTCGATGACCCGAGGAAGAAACTTTTGACACTGCCGTATAGCAGAGAGATAGAGGCTGACTGCAGTGGCCTGGTCGGCGGGGGTTGCGTGGTTATTTTCGGTGGGATTAGGAATTGCTTCACGGATGATGTTGAGGCATCCAAAGATGAAGATCTGCCAACCGCTGACGAAGCGTTCAACGTCTTCACCCCGGATAATGTCACCCCCAGCAGCGCCGACGCCAGAAGGGTTGCGACGCAATGTTTCAAAGTTATCCCAACAACGTTCGAGACTGTCCCAGATGTCCGTGACCGCTTTCCTGGGTATGGGGATGCCGGATCCAGTGCGCCGACGAGCACGAGGACCCGTCAGTGTGGAATGTATGGCGCGACATGCTTGGGACACAGCCAAAGCCAGCGAAAAGTATTGAGTCGTTACCATGTAGGCTAAGGCGGCTCGTAGGTGACCAGGTTCTGGAGGGGACTGAAATGGGAAGGTTGGCGTAACAGGGGAGCTGGGGGATGACGAAGAGCGAGACGAATCTGCTGGGGAAGCGATGCTGTGTGTGGATGGTGCACAATACTGAGGGGGAAGACTGCTCTGAAAAGAAGCAAGATCGTCATCATCCCTGGAACATCGAATTCAGAAATGGCGCAAAAAAGCAAATGATTGTTGCCATACAGTAAAAGGCGTCCACCATCCAGTCCTGTGATAATGGATTCATGTACATAGGCATACCAGAATATCCGAGCACGTATAAGTTCGTCACAATACTGTCCCAGACCACTATTGATGGACGGAGGGTTGAGGTCGAGGTCGAGGTTACACAATGAGCGAACTTGAGACGAGGTGGCTTCATGAACGGCCTAGCAAAGAGTCTCAATACACCACAGAAGGAGCAGTTCGAGGGCCACTCACCAGACGTTCTATGGGACTCTGGATGCCTGTTGGGTACAAGTGTATGATGAACAATCAGTCACCAACAATAGTGACAGGCTTACCGTGGGTTAATGGGAGCAGGAGCAAGAGGACTCTGACACCATCCCAAGATGGCCGCCGTAATAGTCCGTGGAGGTCCACCAGTGTGAGTATTTCTCTTGTCATAGCTTCGACGCGGAGCATCCTCGCACGTCGCTTAGGATTGGAAATATTTTCACCACCATCAAGGGCAAAGTGAGGGTTGTTGTGACTCTCGGACGCGGCGTCTTCAGTATCCTCCTTGCCAAACTCGTCTATGCCAAAAGACGCGGCCCAGGTAACCAGTAGCATCGCGAGCATTTTTCCTTCGATGTTGAGTGGTGCAGTTCCCTCCACATGAGCGATATATCTAGAGGCAAATTCACCCGGTTCAATGACTGGGCCTGTGAGAGGTTAGCTGAGCGAACCATGGTAGACAATCGGATACTAACGCTGGACACAAAACCCCCGGAAGAATGAAGACCTGAGAAATGCGAGTTGCATTTGTGGAATACCAGTGTGCCCGGTGACAGCGGTTGGCGCGAAAAATGTGGCTGACGTAGGGTCTTGCGGGACAGACGGTTCGGCTGAGCTATCATCTGACACCCTTCCATAGACAGCTCTGTAAACATTAGAACTTTACTTCAACGAACGTACAGATATCATGATAAATGCTTACTCGACTTGCTGGAGCCGTCTTCCCCGTCTGAGTAACTTGACAGCTTTGACCTGCGCGAACTCGTCCCTGCAAAACGATCAGCGAGGATAGGGGACGAAGTCGCAGGAAGCTTACACGCATTTTATGCTTCGCTCTCTGCAGTTAGAGCACGAGGGTTGCTGCACGCCATTGGCCGACGTCGCAGAACAAAAGTCTTTTAGATCGCAGCGCACCCTATGGTATCCGCCTCAGCATGTGTTCAGGGTAGGGGGTAGGACCATGGTCTCCAACCTTCTCATGCGGCACGCACCACATGCCGAGAACTGCTGTCTTGAGGATTTGGGCTGGCCTGGGGTTCGTCGAGGATAGGGAGCGCTAGTGGACGACGCGCTGCGCGGTACGGAGGATGAGAGTCGACGCGACATGTAGGGGATGGGTGCTCGAGGTGAGTATGGGTTTTGATGGAGACGATCGGATAAGAAGCCAGGCAGGTGCTTGTTTTAAAGCGGTGGGGACCTGATGATGTGACAACATGGATCGTTGACGTTGATCTCCGGGATTCGACGTGCTTTACACAGCCCAAAACAAGAAGAGCTGTCCCGATTGAGCACGGGTAAAAAGACACACGAGAAAAGCGGATTTCGTAAGTCGAAGTCGACCATCCATGCAATTGGGGTCAGGCTTTGATCCCGTTCTGCGACCGGATCTAACCAAATTAGGCATATTTCGTCGCAATCTATTGTCTATTCGTTCAATTATTACGCTCGTATAGACACTAGCAACTTCAGAGGCACTCACCAACGCTGAGCATACTAAAGATTTTTTTATCCTGCGGTGGCACTGGCCATTGGTCTATGGCTGGGCAGCACTGGTATAAGGGACCAATGGGAAAAATGGTAGCCGCCACATCCGGTGAGGCGCATGCTTCCAAGTCCGGCAAGTGAGGGTCCCGCCATGACGATGCTAATTGGAGCCACGAAGCATTGTGCGAAGCATCGAACTTCTCATGTATCATCTGACAGGTGAGGTATGGAGCGGGTTCAAATTGATTGGGCATCCAGCATTGCCATAACCCATACCTGATTAGTTGATTGTAGGCTGCCGTCAACTGGAGCCAAGTTGGAGTCATTTTCGCTTAGATTGTACAGATTTGTCGACTATATGGTCCGGTGAGCACATTGTACTTGCGGACGCATCTCATAGGAGGGGTTCTAGCCTACCACACATACACGAGTGATCCAGTCCTTGATTTTTTTTCCCTATCCGGCAGCCGCACGCATTTTCCGGTAACAATGAGAAAAATGTCCCAAGATTCAAGATCTCATATTTCTTGCGGCCGATGCGGTCATTTCCCGCGAACTCGATTGAGCCGACGTCGGTGAAGACAAGGGTATGTTTTTTTTCAACAAAGTTTTGCTCGTCGGAGTTTGCCGTACTAGACCCAAGGGGCTGTATGGCATTATGAAAATCATCAGGCGGCCAATGCGTCACGTTTTGACTCGGTCTTTTCCTGGGGCAAGCGGTGACCGGGTCGCCTCTCTCAACCGTCCTACTAGTACAACAGTGTCAACAGAAATAAAAAACATACGTGATGGGAAGAGAAGTTTAGAGAGGAAAAAGCTTTATTGCCTCCCTGATCCAATAGATCTGACAGAAAGTAAATGCTTCCGAGGGATGCATCATTTCCGAGCACAGGTTTGACTGAATATGAAGCCCCGGTGTGACATGCTCCCAAGCGGTCACGCTGTCACGCAATTTTCCCCAAAGTGGAGACGTCCGGCAGATGGAGACGCCGTGCGTTCATAGCACAAATGGCCCACTGAGCTACCCGGCGATCTTGGTATCCGTACCCTCGCGCAGCACTGCAACCCCCCCGGCTTTTGCGATGGCCCTCCCCAATTCATTGGCTGTTCGTTGTTCAGGATTGAGTCGACGGTCACGAGCCATTTTGTGGAGGTCATCGCCATACTTCTTGATGAGGCGTTCCAGATACGATCTTTCCCCCAAAGACGTATGTCGCTCACGTACAATTGCAGAAGCAGCGAGATTCTCGAGATCTACGGGACCGTTGGTCAGCTATCGAAGCATTCTTCCAGGTGAGAAGACGACGTCACGAGTTCGCGATGTCAACCTCTCGGCGACACTTTGAGCCGTGTGTCATTGACAATACCAGTCCGATACAGATCGAAGGCTGACCTTGAATAACGATATCCTCCATGTATCCCTGCGACGTTTCAGGACGATGAGCCCATGTTCGTAATTCCGATTCCATCGACACCACCGGAGCGTCGATCACGAGTTCTCGTTTCGAGGTATCTCCTGCCTCATCGCTCGGTAGTTCCACGCGGACAATATTACCAGACGAGTCTCGAATTATTCGTCCGAAACCCTTTGGGAGTGCAGGAGTGACTGTGGGTCCTTCAGAACCAGGGGATCGGGCGTCATCAATTGAGGAAGACGAAGCGGTTAGGGGCGGCCGACTTGTATTGTTTGGATCAGTGGTGCGACTGAAGTTGACTTCAGAACCACCTGATGATATGGGGTTAAGATCGTGCTGAAGGCCCAAGGCAAGATAACTGCGGAAGGAAGGTTAGTTAGTCTTTCTTTCATATTTTTCTTGCGTGAGACGATCTGTAGCGGTGAACACACTTTTGGCGGAGGGTTTTAGATGGATCCCACGCATCTTGCAAAGCTTTCGGCCCGCAGATTGCTGCAAAGATTCGACCGTTCAGTTTCTATATGTACGGCACGACAGACGGCGGCGGTAAATGTGGTTTTGTAAGGTGCTTACCTGGCATCTTCTTCTGGAGTCGCTTGGCTCTTTTGGTATGCGAGACGGCCTTGTGGGTGGAAGACTTGGCCTTGCGACGTTGACGTGGGTTGGCCATTTTCTGACGGGTGGACTGTGTTGCTGTTCTGGGTAGCTAATAGTGTTGTTCGTGTTGCTGCTGATTGCAACAAGCACAAGAACTCGAAACATGTTTGAATGAATATGAAATTTTTGAGCTCCGCGGCGATACGATGTAGGAATATTTGGTTTTTCAACTACGCTGCTCTGGCAGAGGTTGTACAATAGCAGAGCAGTTGGCGTACTCTCGCTCACCGACACAAACTGGTTACATTGTTCTCTATCGTCCCAGCCGACCCTCGTGAGTCGTCAACGTCTCTCTTGAAACGCTCTGAACCCCAAAAAACTTGCCGCCGGCAACTCGATCGCTTCGTCACATCCGGACATTCCAGCGACCCGAATACAGTGCTCTTCCACGCACCCGCCGGTAGCATCATCACGTAGCCATGAATCTCCCTCACGTCAAGGCTGTCATGTTCGATGTGAGTGCCCCCGCCCTGTGCAACTCGGCCATTCTCACTGGCACCACGCCGGATCGTCTGCCGTCATTGTAACATGTGGTCGCCGCAGATTGGTGGCGTCGTCCTTCGGAGCCCGTTCATCGCAATCGCAGACTACGAGGCAGAAAAAGAGTTGCCGCCCCACTACTTGAATGTATCCATGTGAGTACGAACGTCTCCCACGCCGCACTGAACCTCATGGTACACTCAGAGCATCCCGCGGTCCGTCTGGTGCTTGGCAGAGGTTTGAACGGGGAGAACTACCCTTACATGATTTCTACACGGCATTCAGTAGCGACCTGTCAGACACCACAAACGGGAATATATGGTACACGGAGTACTGTAAACGGAAGCGCACAGGTATGGCCAATTCAACGGTGCCAGATCGCCGTGGCCTCATATCGCATTCAGTATGTCCCAAGCTTCCGGGAGAGCTCCAAATCGACGGCCGTGATGTGAGTCCCGGGTCGTGAGGATGGTTACATTATCAAACTGGGATATACTAGCTTTTTGGACGTATGATGCGATCAGCAACGGCTTATGACTCCCACATACTGACTGCCATCACAAACCTCCGAGGTAACTCGCATGCTACATGGTTTCCTGCCCAGCGCTCAGTAGCGAGCAACTTTGCAGCCGCGGGTAGATGGCGTATTATCGCACTGACAAATAACTTTGGAGGATACCACAGCACGGGTGCGTCACCCTCGCAGGAAATCCCCACGGCCGAATTGCAATTCCTGGGATGGCAAGACGGGCCCACCCCGAATCATCTCCGTGAATTATTCGATCACTTTTACGATTCTAGTACAGTAGGCTTGCGGTAAGTCCCGTCAGTCTGCTTCCCAATCTGTAAGCAATTTAGCGCCTGCCTGTAGCAAGCCAGATCCGCAGTTTTATCTTCATGCCTGTAAAGGAAGTGGCGTCAATCCAGAGGAAGTGATTTTCCTAGACGACATTGGAATGTAAGTTCTCGTCCGCTGTCGTTTAGTCCTTGCTACACTGTGCACCTAGGAACCTCAAGACAGCCAAGCAACTTGGAATGATGACAATACGTGCGTAGAGTCACTTCTATCATGTCGGCGGCCGTGATTGGCATCCAAGTGCTAATATGAGTACATCAGACGTTCCCGTCGGTGGCACACTACAAGCCGTCAAACAGTTGGGAGAATATCTCGGGATTGATCTATGCACCAACATCACAAAAGGGTACTCGTTGGGAGGAAAATTGTGACGGCCACGACTCTAATTTAATCGATTGTGTCCACAATTTTTCCAACTATGTATGTCGGCGGTGCTGATTCAGTGGTATTACGAAGTGTATTGATGCGGGTCTAGAAGTCTATGGACCATCAGAAGGGTTTGTCCGATGCAGGCGTCTTGTCTTCGTAATAGCTGCCAATCTGGTTGCCGCGTTTGAGCTAGTTTTAAACGCGGCGGAAAACAAGTAGAGCTCACTAGCGGCACCTTGATAAGAAAGCCATTCTTGACAACCGGCGTCACAGACAATAACTGCAAGAAAAAATTCTTCAGACCAAGGGTGTGAACTCAGAGATACCCGACACGTACAAACAGCGCTGCAGTTCCTACACCCGCACCCCAGATACTGAGCGTGGGCGCCCACCGTCTTAACCACTATAGGTGAAGTTAGCGAACCCGCAACGCTTGAGCAACGTTGCAATCTTACAGTCGTGCCAAGCGCGTATGGCGAGGTGGACTTGAATGTAAGCTGCGACATGGCTTGCCCTGTCAGAGTGGTTTTAGAAGTAGTAAAGAGTTGCTCAGTTGGCGCTACTTTTTTCGGGCACAGGCGGAAATGAAATGTGCACGTGACTCACGTATACGAGCCAATTGAAATATATTGTCAATTGAGAGAGTTCGAGCGCTTGAGGACAAGTTTTGGGTTTGACCTCGCGCATCTGAAGGCGTTCCATTTCCCCCTTCGTTGTTCTAGGTCGCAGGCTCACAGCATGTACTCCATACAATAAGTACATATATATAAAGATAATTTTTTTGTCTGGGTTCACACTTAGCAGCCAATTGATGATCACGCCATGGCCCATGGGCCTCTCTGTCCGCGAGCCATCGACCCCAGCCTGACTTGACAAAAAGCGATCCTCAGTATTAGCTATAGCAGGCTAGTCAAGAGGTCACGTTCCTCAGCGGATGATCGGTTATAGTGTGAACAAGGGGCCGACGGAAGTAAAATTATGTGTGTCGTGCACGCCATTCCGACTCACACCGGAAATCAAAAATCATCTGGCATGCCATGTCAACAGCTGTGGGAGTGAAAAAAGGGGCGACGAACTCGGGGAACTGGGAACGTTCACCTGTGGAAGTACCTCAAAGGTCCCTGAGGGAATTCGATAACCACAAATGGTTTAGTCTGAAGCGTGGATAGTCAGAATGAGGTTCGACTTTACCGGTGGGACGGTGTCAAATAACTGTATTGGTGACCGTCACGAGTGACGGTAAAGAAGCTGGACCCCTTTCCTATAGCACAGGGGAATTTCACTGCACGAGAATAACAACACAGCACTACGTCGACACCCCAGAACGATGCATGGTGCGAAAGCCGGCATCACTTTGCAAAGGTGTGGGTTGGCTGGGACAGAATTCCCAAAGACCGAGAGACTAACCATATTAGTCCAGTGTCTTATCCGCGATGATGCGGAGATAATCTGCCTCTATCTTCGCGGGTGTCTGTGGGCGAATACAATTGTTGCCGATCAAGAGGTGCGAATGAAATGATAGGCCCCGCAGAATCACCAGTTCCATGAACTTCCATTCCGCGGAGGTAATTTGTAGCATGTAGGGCTATGTGCTGTAACCTGTTGATAGGGCGTCTCCGTATCACCAGATGGATGAGTGATAATGAAAGCTAGTGAAGATGTCTATATCGAGGTTGATTGATTGTGCCATGTCCGCAAATAACTGGAATAAAGTATGCGTGAGGGCTCATGCGTCCGCGCTCGATATGGGACACAATGTGCCCCTTCGCATGTTGCTGATGTGAATGTCACCTACTTCAAGGATAGTATGGCCAACAAGATCCGGAGGGGCTGCCTTGTCAATCAGCCAAACGCTCCACATACCCGCAGTCCTGAATTTCATCCAGTTCCCGTGGGTACTCCACACTCATAAAGTGCCAAAATGGAATTGTCGTTACATGGCCTTGGAACCACTCGGAAGACTGCCTACACTGTGCGGTGTCGGCATTGATACAGACCGGGGTGGAAACACCTACTTGTTGATACGGCATCAGAAGTATCCGATTTCCAATTCGTCGATGCCCTTGACTCTGCCTGACGGGGATCGGCAAAAGCAGAACCCCTTCCTTCAGCCTGCATATCCATGACACGCCAGAAATCACAGCCTTTGCCGTCGTTCTGTGCACCGGCATAGCAAACCCACCAGTATTTATCTGTTTCGCCATCATGTCTGTTTTTCATATCAGGCCGAAGGATTGTCGGGACGCCGCATTTACACCGGGGCGTACTCTTTGGTTGAAAATCAGGACGGTAAAACCGGAAGGTTATATTGATGCGGCAATTAGAGGGTTCAGGGTGGGAGGACGGCCTCAACGGATGAGGGTAAAGAGGCCGGTACAAATCAAGAGTAGGCTGCGGTGGAATCGAGTGCTTAAACGACTCTTGACATCTTGCGTGCATTACCGCTAACTGGAAATAGGGTTGGTTGATAAGGCTAAGATTATCGGACATACAGCGCAACGCACGGAGTTGTGAAGCAAGGGAATATTAAACGTCCTGGCGCAGCGGCTGCGGATTTCATCAGAAGGGACGACTTCTCGCAGGCGAAAGATCCGGGTTGTCCCTGGACAATCAAAACCCGTCATCTTCAAACTCAGTTTAGTAGGAAAAAAAATTAACCCACCCAGACTCAATGATGCGATGGTAGGGTATGGGCCAAGATAAGTAAGCTGATCTGAATGAAACCCGACGCTCTCTTGTGCGCCCTCGTAACAGTTTGAGGCCGCAACATTTGCATGCCATAGCTGGCCACCTGCGCCACGATGGCCTGTCCACTCGAATGGAAGTCTCTCACGCTTACGCATCTCTTCATTTACGATGTTCTCGACGTATTTGCAAGCCTTCTCCATGACTTCTGGGAAGAATTCAGGGGGATTTGTCGGCCGCCCATTATACCTCATACTCAGTCAGCGGTGATACTCCAAAGTGTTTCAAGACTGAAGTCACCAGTATTGTGCAGCCTCCTGCCACGATTCGTTGTCATCCACACCGTTGGTTCTCCGAACAAAGAATGATGTTCGATGGGGGCTTTCAACGACACGATCAAAGAGCCACCATTTGTTCCGTTTCCACGATTGTGACAGGTCCATCATTGTATAGAACAGTTCGCATGCAAGCTCTGGGGGAAGAACGGAAAGATGCAAGGTACACGGTGTGTGGTCTGCTACCATGGAAGGGTTGGAGAGCGTAAGAGGAGGCAGACGTGGTATCGGTTGCTTGGATGGTGGTGGTGGACGCAGCACGCTCATAAGATCTACCGCAGGCTTTCTAGGAGAACTGTTAGGAATATGGGTGGTGTCTTTGATCGCAAGTGGGCCTGGCCCAGTATCAGATTGCTCCGTAGCACGCTTTTTAAGACTAGGCGGTTTGGAGCTCGAAGGCGTTGGGTGCGATGACACTAGCCAGTTGCTCAAATCGGAGGAGGGAGCCTTTCTCTTTGCGTTGGTGGGCTTGGAGCTGTCTTTCGTGTGTTTTGCAGAGTTGATGAACGCAGCGGCTGCTTGGACGTCACCGCTACATTGCACGAGCGCGTCAAGTACAACGTCTTGTCCGGGATGTGGAACAGTAAGTAGGCTGGTCACCATTGCGATCAGCGTTTCGGTGTCGGCTTCTTTCATCTCGAAGTGGTTGGACGAGTCACGACGGCAGGTGTCGTGAGGAAAAACAGCCGAAGGCCCCGCACCGAGCTCAGGGGCAGTGTGACTACCTTCTCTCCTCGCTTTCGACCTCCACAGTTCGATGGGTAAATCAGAGCCCCTCCTTGCTACCCCCAGCAAATGTCACGGCACTAGCACTGCCGTGCGCCCTGCAAAGCTTGTATGTGATTGACATCTACATTACGCCCCATGGACATGCCGTGTGGCGTATTGACTTTTGGACTCTGTTCACAAACAGGCTCTGTTTTTAATCACCACTGCCCTCTTCTTATCCGCGTCTTTCCTCCATTTCTCTTTCCCCACCATCTCTCTCACTACCAATAATCCTTGGGAGGGACTCGCGGCGCACTGCAAGGATGCACAACCCATACATGCCACGGAATTCCTTCAGCGGCAGCGGCAGCTCGCTCACGCTCTCCATGCACTGAACGGGTCTGCCTACGTCGCCGAACCAGGTGCCAGCGCGCTGTTCTTCGGCAACATCTCTGGTGCATCATGGCGTCTCTCTGAACGGCCTCTCCTCCTCATCGTCTCCCCCCTCGTTGACCAGGGAGAGGTGTCGGCTCAGGTCACGGTCTTGACACCTTCCTTCGAAGAAGACCGTGCAAAGCTACTGAACGTTCCCGGCGTGGACGTCAGGTATGTGGCGTGGCAGGAAGACGACGATCCATATACCGTCGCAGTGGAGGCACTCCCCACATCTGGCAGAGGACCCATCTACGTTGACGGGATGACCCGTCATTTCATCGTCGATGGGTTTGAGAAGGCGGCACCCGGATTAAGTGTGCTTTCAGCCCCCCTGGAAATCACTTCTCTCCGTGAACGCAAGTCACCTTCAGAGATTGCGCTCCTCAGATGCGCCAACGAGGTATGTCCTGTGTGGCAGGGATGTCCTGCGGATAGTTGACACCCTGCAAGGTAACGGTCCTCGCACTCCGTGCCGTTCAGGCGCAGACGCGCATCGGCATGCGTGAGTCTGAGGTGATGCAGATGGTCGACGAAGCATTAGCGACTGCTGGGTTGACGGAGAGATGGGCGTTGGTGCTGTTCGGGGGTGCGTCATGTGTCGCCTCGCACCGTCTCGACCTGACTCTGACACCAAAGAGAATGCCGCTCTCCCCCATGGCACGGGAACCGACCGTGTGCTAGGTACTTCAGATTTAATTCTGATCGACGCTGGGGGCGTATTGTTTGGGTACAACAGCGATGTCACGAGGGTGAGGTAGTGTTACTTTGGGTTATGTACAACTGACTGAACACTGTGCAGACGTTCCAGCTCGAAGAGAGTGAGATACCTGAAGACCACCTGAGAATGTGGTGGGACGTTCATGCCGCTCAAACGACCGCCTTGCGTAGTGCCAGAGCTGGCGTCATCACGGCAGAGGTAGACAAGGCCGCGCGCACAGAACTAGCCGGGCGTGGGCTTGGTCCCTACTTTACCCACAGACTAGGACATGGTGAGCATTGTACCTGTGCGGTGACATAATACCTTGATTGACCTGATTGCGTCCGCAGGGATCGGTCTGGAAGATCACGAAACGCCGTACCTCAGGGGAGGATCTGATGCTGTTATACAGATCGGACACGCGTTTTCAAACGAGCCAGGGATTTACATCAAAGGAAAGGTGCGCGGACGGCGCGAGACATCGTGTTCTGTTTGATGCAAACTATTCCACCTTGCGTTAGGTCGGGATCCGTTTGGAGGACTGCTTCTATATCGATGGTGGTGGAGAAGCTGTTTACCTCACAGAGGGCGTGGGCGGGCAAGCAAAGGGTCCATTACATCCGTAAAGGCTCCCGCTAACCCCATGGGGACAACGGAGATGACCAGAGATGACCCTAGTGCAGTGAGCACACCTGGATGTCCGGTAATACTTTGACACTGATTGTGATTATGCGGGTGACCTGATCTAACTATGATTGGAAGGACAATAGATAGAGAAGGTACCTAATGTATATTGAACAAAGGGATTACTACCGAGCGCTAATACAGGATCAGTATATGAACAAAAAGCCGATGTAGTACACGGGGTTAATTTTGCGCCAAAGATATACTCCGAGACTTGCATTGAAGGTCACATCATGAACGGGGAGGCCGACCGACGGGGGAAACAAGGAAATTGAGCGATATGAGGGAAGAGGAAGAAAGAACGGATAAGGTTATAGTATAGCAAACGAATCGAGGATGTCCGGCGGCCGCGAGAGTCGACAAGGTACGTAAATGGCATTGTGGAGTCTGGACTTGTGGACATGGCCATAATAGGGAGAGCGAGAGTGTCATATGGCTTGGGAGAAGGCTGACTCTCAGAAGACCTCCAGGGTTTCGTCAGGGGAGGGGGTAGGGAGGGGGACGGCAGCAGGAGAGCTGGGAGTGGAAGCCATTGTAGGGGAAGAACGGATGGGGGAAAGAGTGATATCATGGGCGGCATAACGGGGGAAAGGATTGCGAGTCTGCATGCGGGAGATCGGAGACGCTGAACGAATACGGGATGGTAAGGGGCAGCAGGTGGCATAGAGAGAGAAGAAAACAGACCAAGGACTTGCGCATGCCATCTGGAGGTGATCTCTGGGCCAAATATATCCCAGTTGCCAGCGAGGTGCTCAGAGATAGGCTCTGGGGAGCAGGTAGGGGTTTGCCTGAGAGGGTCGGTTTCCTCAGGATGGCTCAAATTGGACTGATCTGACTTTGTGAAGGAAGAGTCTATCTTTGACTTTGACTTGTAAGTGACGCCGAAAGCAGGAATGGCGAGAGCACCATTCCTGCGTGGTCGAAGGACAGGGGAGGAGGGCATGGCGGGACGGAGGATGGAGAGGAATTCCTCGAGAGCCTCTGATGGAAGGCTGGATCTGTGAGAGAATTGAGTATAAATGTGTGCATGGGAGGGGCAGGAGACTGACCGGGGAGAGGCGCGGGGGGAGGAGGTGTCCTTATCTGGGGGCTGTACGGACTGGATGCGAGATGCATGCTTTGAGTCGTCGATGTTCTCTGCTTCGTCAGATGGCCTGTCAGGTACTGGGGGAGCAGCGATCCTGAGAGAACGGGTAAAATGGGGATAAGCAGCGGTGAGTCGGACGGGTCTGGGTGCGACGAGGAGTGGATTATCGTTGACATTAAAATTCATCTTTGAGAATAGCCGATTTCGTAGTTATGTAGTTATGCAAAGTTTGACGTGATAGTAAAGAGAGGCGTGCTCACTGCCAGGTGCGCTGAGCTTGGACTGGGCGAGACAGTCTCGACAACATCCATGGCGACGTCCTCGTGTTTGGCCATGTTTGGTCACGACACATCCCCTTTTGGATATGTCATATGTATGAAAGTGCCCCTATCTTGGTTGTTGCTCTCCGACTTCCAAGACGTAACTCATTCCGACCCGACATGGTTTTTCCCGTCGACGGCCATAAAAGCGCAACGGGCTCACACCCACCTCCTTCTCCTTGCCCTCGCCATCTCCGCCCCACTCCTCCCCATGCCCTCCGTCAGTGCCGACCAGCCCCTCGACGAGACATCTCCCCTCCTCCACGACCGAAATGTCGAGGCACAGGGAAAGACAGAGCACGCGCCTACACCCATCCCCCGGGGCCAGCTCGCAGCACTTTGCACTGTCAGGCTCGTCGAACCAATCGCGTTCACCCAGCTCTTTCCTTACGTGAATGAGTTTATGAGCGATCTCCACCTCACCGACGACCCTTCCCGCATCGGCTTTTACAGCGGGCTTGTCGTACGTTGCATTCCCACCTGTTCATCTGACGCATCTTTCTCACCTTCTTCAGGAGAGTGCTTTTGCAGTCGCCCAACTTACCTCCATATATCACTGGGCTCGCCTCTCTGGTCTGCCTACTCCCTCCCCATCCCGCTCTTCGTGCGCTCACCTTCCCTTAGATGTCATCGGACGTCGTCCCGTCGTCCTTGTGGGTATTCTAGGCATCGCTGCCACCACATTGACGTTCGGATTGTCAAAATCACTGGCAGCAGTTCTCATTGCTCGGTGCATCGGTCAGTCCCTTTGTTCCCCCTTACCCTCCTTGCTAACATGCCAACAGGTGGCCTGGCTTCCGGGAACATCGCTGTCATCCACTCAGTGCTTGGCGAAATCACTGATGCCAGTAACCAGGCCTCTGTGTTCCCCATCTACGGCATCATCTGGCCGTTGGGTTCCATCGTTGGGTTGGTTAACTGATCCCGGATAAAAATAATCCCTCTCATTTCCTCCCCTCAAATTTAGCCCGTTGATCGGTGGATCATTCTCCCATCCCGCTGACAAGTACCCGCAATTCTTTGGTTGCGAATTTTGGAGGGAATACCCCTATTTTCTCCCATGCCTCATCGCAGCCATCATTGCCATCACCGGCGTCGTCCTTGGCTTTGCTTTCCTAGAGGAGGTGCATATCACCTCACTCTTATTCTTCATCCCTAGTCCTGCTGACCATCTTGTTACGCAGACCCTTCCCAGCAAACGTAAGCGGAACGGTGAGAAGTATTCTTCCGTACCAGACGTACGGAATGCGGAGTCTTCGTCCCCTGACAAGCCCATGGATTTGAGACAGCTGTTATCGCTGCCAATCATATGGGCATTGGCAATGTCTGGCTTTGCTCTTGCCTTCCTTGCAACCGCCTTTGATGTCGTGTTTGTCTTGTTTTGTTATTCTCCCGTTCACAGTGGTGGGCTGGCTTTTTCTGTGAGTCAGCTCCGCTCTACTTTCCAGGTGACCTGACTTCTTTCGTTAGGCATCACAAATTGGTTATTCATTAGCAGCTTCTGGAACTATATCCGCCGCCCTTCAGCTCTTCATCATGTCATACTTGTTGCGCACATTTGATTGTGCGAAAATGTACAACTTCTGTATGGGGTTGTGGCCATATACCTATATCGCGCTTCCTATCTTGAACCTCATCGCGCGCAGCGGTATCGATAACGAAACTGGCCAGATGGACCCCTACACCACTGCTACCCTCTGGACCGGCATCGCAATCGTTCTCGCGCTCTCAAGGGTTGGTGCTCTCGCATACTCGTCAGTCGACTTTTTCGTTACTTCTCGGAAATGCGGAGCCGATAATTTGAAAACAGGTTGAGCATGGTTCTCATCAAGGAAAACGCCCCTTCACCGGCATCTTTAGGTCAATCAAATGGTATCGTTCAATTTGCCATGTGCTCAGCGCGATCGTTCTCCCCCTTCTTAGTCAGGTGGGCGCCCTCATGATCTTTCAAGTTCCTGACATGTGCTCATTCTTTCATTCTTTCGTTCTCAGCTCCTTGTTTGCCTTGTCCATCGATAACAACCTCGGAGGAGGACATCTATGGGTTGTCGTCATGGCTTCCCTCGCATACTTCAGCACGACCATTTCTCGCAAAATCTCGCTTCATAGCAAGAAAATCGTCCCTTGATCTTCCTGTTCGTGCAAGTGATCATTTCATGACGTCTCATAAACAGTCAACGATCTGTATTCTGTCTTGCGCTTTGTATCGTATTACTTGTTTTCGTCAGCTAACATCTTTATCTTCGCCTATATACCATCAAGTGCAGCAGGCTATCGCGTTTGTCGATCAAAAATGTGTAATACTCCCATTGCTTCATATCGGGCTAGGTTCAAATAGATATGTTAGGATACAAGTTGTGTGACATATCGAAGGATAATTTGTGCTGGGTCCGGCCATCCATCCCGATAATTACAAGATCCACAGGATCACAACTTGCTTGGTTCACCATTGACGTCGCCGAGTGCGTAGAGCGCGTCGAGTTGGGCCTTGTATTTAGCGTAGGCGTCCCTGCGACGCAATTTGAATGTCGGTGTCAACGTGTTGTCCTCGACAGTGAAAGGGTCCATGCTCAAATGAATACGTTTCACAAACTCGAACCTAGAGGTAAAGGAAAGGGGTCAGTAGTCGGACCGAGAAAGCGTGCGCAAACAATGCCTACCCAGCAAGCCGATTCTTCTTGGCTTCCTTGGAAAGCAACTGGAGGACCTCCTGGATCACCCTGGGATCTTTCACTGCCTCCTTCAGTGCCTTGGTATCATCGGCAGTGATCTTCCTCCCAAATATCGCAGACACCAAGGGTGCAAGGACGACAGGATCGGGGATCACGACAGCGAGGAGGTAGGACTGCAGGGAGTC
>JBBPQV010000524.1:0-19148 GCA_038092675.1 Boletus rufocinnamomeus
TGCATCTATCTCCATTGGGGCTCCTCTACCTGGCTGTGTGCCGGTGGGAGTGAAATGGGAATGGTTACCCGGAGGTGGTCATGGTGGGGGTGGATAATATTGTTGGCCATAAGGCCGCGGAGGACGGGGAGCAAATTGGGGGCGATATGAAGAAGGGGCGGGATGAGAAGGCAGACTGCGTTTGATTGCAATCTGTTCAAAGTTCCTACCGATTGCTCGGTAGTTTCTGCAGAGCTCAAGATAATCATCAGACTCCTTGCCCGTCATCTTTGCTTGGTAATAGATGCAGTAGTCAACAGCTTTCTTGAGCAGTTCGAGGGTGAAATCTACCCTGATATCTGCTTCCTTTACCAGGATGACGAACTCCTGGATAAACAAATCTATGGGCCTAGACCCTTGCCGTAAGGCTTGCAGCTTCTTGAGGCTCTTGTGAGCCAGTACCTCGATCTGGAAGTACTCCTTGATTTCGATCTGGAGATTGGGCCACTTGGGCCAAGCTACAATGCCTTTCAGTGCGGTTACTGCAGATCCTACCGCTATCAGGATCTCAGTCTCTTCTTCTTCAAGGTATCGTTCTAGTGTAATTTGGGCAAAGCCCTCAGCTTTTTTCTCCAATCAAGACAGGACTGCAACCGTGTGGACGCGGTTGTCCTTTCAATCCTGTGCATCAACCCAGAGTCAAAGCTTGATCCACCAGGCATGAAACTTTGAGTGGTCACCATCCCAGTTACCAGGATCAATGATTTTCTTAGAGATGTTTGAGCGCTCCTTGCTCAAGGCGAGCACGTCGAGATGGTTGACGAGATCATTGATGTCAATGGAGGACATTTTTTAATGAGAGGTGGGGGAACGATGGTGTTGGAGAAAAAAGGAATTGGAGAAGTAGTTGTTGCGACGCCTGTTACGTTGAAGCTGTACGTAATGGAAAAGTGCAAGTTGGGCGTCAGAGTATTGTTCGGTATAAGGGATGTGCTTCTTTGGTGGGGAAGGAGATGGAGGAGGAGCTACTGGAGCAGCAGGGGGTTGTACCGGTCGGGATTGTTGCACTACTCGATTCGTGCAAACGCGAGCCAGCTTAATCCTTACTGGGAGGTATCTTTCAACCAAGCTCGAGGGATGCAGCAAGTAGAAGATCTAAAAAAGTAAACTTTCGACCGGAGGTAATACCTTCTTCTCCATAAGGTCTCGTAACAAGTTCTCTTGGATCCACAAAGCCCAGGAACAAATTGACACATATACTAATGTAAAAAACTAAAACTGATGCTCTACCTCCCCAATCACTTGAGGGACTAACGAGACGATATAAGCTCAGCTACGGGCTGCACGACGACAGTTGTTCCAATATCACTCTTCGCAAACAAGGCATGACCCTTGCACAGCTATCACCTCAAGGGAGGGACTGAGAAGGTTTCTATGTAACAAGACAAAAGCTTGGGGTACTGCCCCACGTTCTAAAGTGGCGAACATAAAGAAAATAAAGTCTGGAAAACACCAGTGGGTTCTCTTTAGCCCTAGAGTCCGGGCAGTGTATGAAGTCTAATCCAAGTGTTGTGAGATGATCTCGAGCGAACACTGGCAGGACTCGTCTTGAGCTACACCAAACTTTACTAGAGAGAAAGAAGCAGAGAGTAGAGAATAAGAGGTGGGCCTTCCTTAATCAACTTGCAAGGATGTAGGTTGCAAGTGACAAATGGATTAGACTGGGGAGCCCAGTCGAGTACAGCTACTTTATATATGTTACAGGTTGGTGCACAGACCATAGGGTCCATGGGAAAGACTACTGGATTTAGATAAATGAAAGAAGAGTTTGTGAAAGAAGAATGATGATGAGAAAAGAGAACGGAAATTAATAAGGTGTGTGTGCAACGTGTTTGTCTAGACCATAGGTCACATGTAGTTTCCCATGGTCACGTGCACATCATGTGACTTCAAAGTCTGAAGGATGTAAAGTAAGTGCGCAAATGCACTAAGTTAAAAAGTTTGAAAATATAGTATATTATAACACATGCAATATGCCACCTTCACAGACAATCTTCTTGATATGGACAAATAACCTCTTTTAGGCAGCTCTCTTGTACTGCCTTGTATTCCCCTCAACCCAGGAGGTCTGTGTGCACTCTTATTTACTGGTCTGTGCACCATTCCTAGTAGTATAAATACTTCGCCTTTGTACATTAGTTCGGTATCTAGTTCTACGCAATCTATTGCTTAGAGCCTGGTCATTCCATGAGTGATTAGTCTCACGATTAGTCATAGCAAGACCCCCTAAACTTCCAAGTGTCCTCACACTACACTTGAGTGTGCACTTTGACTAGGTTCTATGCACTAGCATAACAGGATGTGGCCCACATCCTTTATCTCAACCAATTCCTATTCCTATAGTGTGTGCACTGTGGAATGCACAACACATAGAGGATCAACCAATAAGATCTCAATAGGAAAGGAGACCCTGAATAATCCCTGACAACACTTATGGAAATAGACCAGCTGTCGACATCGAAAGGGATATTCAAGAAGGATAGGATGCCATGAGAGCTTCAGAACCTCCAGCTCATGAACCAAGACCAGAGAAACCACCAGAAGCTGCTGCACAGTGACCAAGATCTACAAATGAGGATGGATTAGGTGATCTATATTCTGCTCAGTTCTACTCTGTTCTACTCAATGCAGCAGAAGCCACAGGCTTACCAAAGCACTTTTGGGACATAGCAAAATTCCCAAAAGAAGAACAGGCTAAGTGGAAAGATGCATGTAAAGAGGAATTTAAATTCCTTATAACAGAAAAGTCTGGGACCTAGCAGATCTACCACCAAATTGTACTCCCATTAAAGGAAGATGGGTCTTTGTCAAGAAAAGTGATGGCCATTATAAGGCACACTTCATTGCTAAAGGTTTTACCCAAGTATTTGGGATAGACTTTGAAGAAACCTTCTCACCAGTAGCCCAGTTTGAAACTGTATGGCTTCTCCTAGCCCTAGCAGCTTTAGAAGATTGGGAAATCACAGTGCTAGACATTAAGACCACATTTTTATTTGGAGAGCTTGACAAGGAGATTTACATGGAGCAAGTAGAAGGTTTCATAGCAAAAGGACAAGAGAAGAAGGTTTGTAGGCTGAAGAGAGCCATTTATGGGCTCAAGCAAGCAGCCTTGCAGTGGAACAAGGCGCTGCACAAGATCCTTATGGATTTCGGATTCACTTGTTCACATTCCAATCCAGGTATCTATATTCATTTCCACAACCACAACATCGTTGTCATTATTGTTTATGTTGATGATACACTCTTTATGGATAGCTTACGCTCCTACACCCTGCTGAAGAAACAGGAGTTCATGAAATGCTGGGAGTCTAGGGACTTAGGCAATGCCAAGGAGTACTTAGGCAATGCCAAGGAGTACTTAGGCATGCGCATTATCAGGGATTGCAAGATAAAGATCCTGAGGCTGGATCAAGTGACTTACACAAATAAGCTTATCAAACGATTCAAGCTTGAGAACTGCAAGCCAGCTTGTACACCACTTCCTAGTGGTTATGTCCCTACACCATCTACAAGTGAACCCGATGCTTCACTCTGCAGCCAATACCAATTGGTCATAGGCTCACTATTGTTCATTATGCTTGGAACAAGACCTGACCTTGCCTACTCTGTTATCAAGATGTCACAGTTCTCTGCTAATCCAATGCAGGAACATCTAGACAAAGCACTGTATATCTGTCACTACCTGGCTAGTACCAGATATCTCTGTCTAGAGTATGATGGAAGCAGCAGTGCTGGCTTCTTATCATACAGTGACACTGATTGGGCAGGAGACCTGGAGACCAGATGGTCTACTACAGGTTATGCAATATTCCTTGCAAATGGCATAGTCGGTTGACTATCACACCAACAGTGGAAGGTGACCTTGTCTAGCACAGAAGCTGAATATGTTGGCATGACTGAGGCAGCTAAGCAGCTTCATTGGATCCAGTTATTATTCTCAGAAATGAGATTTAACCAACCTCCATTCATGCTCTATGCAGATAATCAAGGTGCTATATTTTTAGCCAGCAATCCTGCACAGGAAGGATGAACAAAGCATATTGCTATTCCTTTCCATTATATCAGGGAATACATCACAGACGGAGTTATCAAACTCTTTTACATTCCCACTGATTGTTAAATATGGATAAACTCTGAGGGGAGAACGAACTCTGGAATGCTGGAGTTGTCTATATGGATGGGACTTGGCTTCACCATATGTGGTGCGCCCTTGTTAGGAGTTCTGTTGTCCTGGAATTTACTGAGGGTCAGAGATAGACTTAAGATGTACTAGACATCAAGTCAAGCATAGGGTACAGAGAAGAGTCTTCGAGACTCAAGCAGAGAGGAGGAGTTAAACTATGTTGATATTCAAACTGAAGAAGTACAGGAGTAGTATGGAGAGTTTATATATGTCAGAGGTACATAGGATTAGTAATGGAGGTGGAGTTGGTTTGTAAGTAAAGGTGTCGGAGGTAATGTAAAAAGCTGGAGCTGTGTTCCTAGGCAGAACACAGGTATGGAGAATACTATGAAGTGGGTCTAGTACAGATTCGGAGGAATGGAGGTGTACAGAAGGTATGTAAGTATAGAATGTAAGTATGTACAAGGTCCAGGGGTCAGGGGTTGTGTCTAGAATGAGAATGCACCAGAGTTCGTATGTACAGAAATGGAGTTGGTCCGGAGGACTGGGGTTGGACTTACAGGATTTCCAGGATATGACACATATTATCCTTTTCATTATGCTACTCATATCTCTTTGGTTGCACATGACCCTTAAATCATGTGACACAGGCTAGACTCACTGATGTCATATGCCTAGACCAGTGATGTCATTACATACATCATTATGAGGTCATACCCTCAACCCAGGTCTAGATGACTGTCTACTGACATCATCATTACTACTGTCCTGCCATGGTAATACCCTTGACCCTGGGTACTAGGATTTCTCACATCACCTGTTAGGGTACAGGGTTGACACCTTATATGGTAGATCATACAATAGTTTATCTACCAATGGGAGCCAATGGGCTAAGGGCATTTCCATTATATCTTTTAGACTCAATTCTAACCTTATACTCTTCATGTATAAGTAGAGAGCCCTTCAGGCTCTATAATATTAAGCTCACTTCAACCTCTTTCCCCTCTCCAGTCAGAGTTCTTAGCTTTTCATTGGCTGTGTTCCTCTCATCACTACTTGATCAACACTAGCCTCTTATCTTCAAGCCATTCCCTCATTGAACCAACACTCCCATGCAGGGTGTGTATCTTACTCTCACATCCACCCTTTCTTTGCTGTTCTCTGCCATCAGGACCTTGTCATTCCAATAATGGATACCTGATACCTGTGCAGATCTCTAATGGTACCCACAAACCCAAGACATTGCTAAGATTTGACATGGTCCCAGTTGCAGATCATGTGGAATTATAATGACAAGATAGGCTACATAGTACATATGTTTATTGTAGGTGCTTTCAAATGGCATACTGATTCTGAATGCAGCCTGTGCATGGCTGAAGTCCATGTTCTCTTTAAGACATCTTGGCAACTATCCCCATCCACTCACCTACATCCACTGGTTCAAGCCACTTCAGACTTACAACACAAACACCAAGATATTTTGCCTTGGCCACTCATCTAGGCAGTGGCTCCCAAATGCTGAAGTCTGGTAATGATAGGGTTGCAGCTGATGTTGGTCCATTGGCAGCAGACATTGATTTGCAGGTTGCTTCATCTCTTGCTTGTCCTTTGGGGTGGGCAACATGTTGGCTATGGACTCAGATGTTAATTTACTTTATTTCATATGTAGTGCTGTGGAGTGCTACTCCTCAGTGACCTTTAGGCTAATGCATGGGTATCAGATACCCACCAGGGTTATGGGTATGGGTACCTCATGGGTATGGGTGTGGGTCTGACCTTCTGATATCCACACACATACCCATACCCCAGTGGTGGGTATTGGTTGTAGCACCCATAGGTATTGTGGGTATTCTTCACAAAATTTTTTAGGGTTGCCAAAGTTCAGTTCAGTTCAGTTCAGGGGTACCTTTGCCATGTGATTGTATGGCTTGGTCAGTGCTTCCTCTTGTGCCCTCCCTGCTAATGCTTTTTAGACTTCATTTGAGTTTGCCATGGTAATGTGGTGGGTTTGGGAGCTCGATAGGTTGCCTACTAGGCCACTTCCAGGGTGGTGTGGATGGCTCAGATACGTTATTCATCATGCGCTTGCTGTTACACTTGACCCAGGTAGGGGCAAGCATAGGCTTCAATGGGAGACAAAGGTTCAAAGAAGTCAACAAGGATCGGCAAGATCCAAAGGTTGATGATCAAAGTGTTTCAGGAATTGGTGCAATCGGTGCAAAGGTGGTTCAAAGGGACTTCTTTGAAGGACATAATTAATGTCCGACTAGAAGTAGGGTACACTCAAGAGGTCAAGGTGAAGTTCAAAGGATCAAAGGGTTCAAGGACTAACTCCACACATGTAGAGCTAGATACAATGGTGGATGAAGCAGACTAAGATTGGAGGACTAGTATGTGACAACATGTGGGGTTTATATACTAGCTAGCCTTGGTGATGAATAAGCAGAGAGAATGAGAAAGAAGGTTCCAGAGAGAGTTAGAATACACTGTGAGAACCAGATAGAACATAGAAGAAGGGTTCTCATAGAATAATATGGAATGAGGTAGAAACCTGTGGAGCAGGGATGGAAGGATTGGAAATAAGGAGACCGGATGGGGCTAGAACAATCCAGTGGCCAATGGATCAAATGGAGAGCTGCGAGATAGATTCATAATGGGATGAAATGAAAAGGAGAATAGGGGTAAGGGAGACAAAAAGGGGTGAAGGGAACAAAAAGGAAAGAAAATGTAACATTACCCCTGCACTAGCCATTGAATCACCGATGAAATGTCTGATGTGCTCACTTGAGCTGAGCAAACCCTCTGGCAGGGGATCCGGTCATGTTGCCTATGGCCTCATCATTGAAGACATCGTAAGAGTTGTCGATGATAGGAGTGGGGGAGTGCCTACGGATATATGGGCTGCATGGTTGGGTAGTGATGTGGCAGGTAGAGTGTCAGAGGGGTCAGGGACGACGAAAGGAAGAAGGGGAAGAATCATCAGATTGTATGGTATGGTTGGAGGACGAGGTGGAAGTGGATGGGGATGGTAAAGGAGTGGGATGATGGAGGGGGCACCTGTATTGAGGATGTCCAGGAGCCCATTGTAGACAAGAGGGGCACTGGTAATAAAGACATCCAGCACAATGGTGACCTAGCCTGTGACATTGGAGGCAGGTCTCATGGTATCTGGGGTGACTCAGGGGAAGGGGTGTTCATCCATCAAATCCAGTCCACATTGCTTCTACTCATTGGAGGACATGGATGATGTAGAGGGGGTGGTAGGCACTGTCAGGGAAGGTAAAATAGGGGGAGTGACAGGATGGGCTCCAGAGAGTCCCCTGAGATACCTGTCTATGTCCTCCAAGAACTCGAGCATGCCTAGTTGATAGAAGGCAATGAAGTGGGTGGCTTTGAGGTCTCAATGGATGTGTTCTATGACATGGGAGGTGAGGGCAGATTTGGCATGGGAGGAAAAGTTCTGAGTGATGGTGTGGAGGCGGAAGACTTGGTGATAGGAGTGGTAGAGAGCGTAGAGGGGGAAGCCAATATCTAAATAACTTTCAATGGGAAGGGAAAGATGAGGGTCAAGTAAATAGGAATTTAAGTTGGCTATGTCAGAAGCAGAGGGGAAATCGTCTGGAAGATGTTGGGCATATAGGGGAACGGTGACTGAGGGAATGGCAGTGGCAATGGTAGCAAGAGAGATGGGGGCGAAAGGGGGAGACCAGGGTCTAGAGTTCATAGTTCCCCATCTGGGAGAAGCTTGTCAGGAGGAGGGGGTGGAGATGTCATTGACTATATTGAATGTAGTGGGGTTGATGGTGGAAGGGGGAATGGAAGAGACAGAGGAGAGGGAAGGAGACATTGGGACCATGGGGTTGAGTTCGATTGCCATGATGTTTCTGAGGGTTTCAATGAGGGGGGAAACAGTTGGACCTTTTATAGTTGTCAAGGACATCAGGGGCATTTTTCAATTCCTTTTCCGAGACCCAGGAGTCGTCTTCAGTGGAGTATCCTTTCCACTGAACTAGGTAGGAGCCTCACAACAGCGTTTCTTTGTACCATATGATCCTTTCAATTTTGTATTCTTCTTTGCCAGAGACAAGGTCAGGTGGAGGGGCAGGGAAGTTCTTTCTGTATATGGGGTTCTCATGGTATGGGGTTAATAGGGAGGCATGGAACACCAGGTGGATTTTCCAGGTAGTGGGGAGGCATAATTGGTATACAGATGGGGAAAGGACTTTAGTGATGACGAATGGTCCTTCCCATTTAGGGGAGAATTTGGGGTTCAGGAGTAGCCATTTCAAATTGCAGGCCTTGAGCCATACTTTATCTCCTTTGGTAAAAGGAGTGAAGGGGTGTTTGGATCAAGCAGCCATCATTTGCCTGGCAAGTTTGTGGGTGGCAAGGGCTTCGTTCTGTGCAGCGGATAAGGTTTTGATGCAGGATTCTACTGCTGGAAGAGGGGATTCCAAGATGATCATGGGGAGGGCGTGGGGTTCATATCCCATCATTAGGAAGAATGGGGATTGATTGGTTACAGAATGGGGTCAGTGGTTGTGAGCGAATTCAGCGTGGGAGATGTTCCGGGCCCAAGAGGAGGGGTCATTGCCACAGAAGATTTGGAGGTAAGTCTTGACTTCTTGGTTTACTCATTTGGTTTCTCCATCGGTTTGGGAATGATAGGCGGTGGAGAGGGAGAGGTCATATTTGAGGATTTTTCCATTTCTCATGCAAAGGCGGAGGTGAATTGGGGTCCTTGGTCAGAGATAACTTTGTTGAAGAGGCTGAACCTGAGGTATACTTTGTGAAAAAAGAGGGAGGCAATCCCTTCTGCCATGATGGTTTTCTTTGTTGGGCAAAGTATTACCCCTTTCATAAGGCCATGGTTCACCATGACCAATAAGGTATCAAAGCCATTGGATAGGAGGAGATCAGTGATGAGATTGCAGGAGATCTGCTGGAAAGGGCAAGTGGCAGTGGACGGGATAGGGGTCAAAGGTGGGAAGGTAGGATGGGTGTTGGCCTTCATCAGGAAATGTGCACATTACTTAACCTTGCTTGAGAAGAGCTTATACTGGCTTGGCAATTCTAACCGACCAAGTACAAATAAGTTATTTCAAGTAGATCCCTTTGCTTAAACTCAACTTATTTACTGCTTAATCATACTTGTATGCTTGATCACACATTTTCGTGAATGAAACATAGCATCAATTTCAAGCAGATAAGGCAAAACAAGCCATTAAGTAGGAATGAAAGATGAGTTGGGCAAAGCAAACAAGCAGTAGCCTAAGCACAACACACCAAGCAAGAAAGCAAGCAAGAAAACAGGCCAGGACTGGAGCATGGAACATGGGGACCACTAGTGGAGGAGAGGAATCAGACTGGGCCAGAAAACGGGGCCACTGCACTGCGGGTAACAAGGCTCTCAGCTAATTGAAATAGATAGTGGAACAAACATACATACATTGGGGTGAGAGATGTGGTACAGAGCATGGCTTGAGTGCATGCACACAGGACAGGTGGGTGTGTGCTGGACTCGGAGGTGGTGCTGAGACATAATGTGACATTAGACAGGCAAGCCTGGAAAAAAGGGACATACAGCATCCTCTGTTCCTTGTGTGCAGGGGGCCTCAATGCTGGTGTGAGGTTATTGGCATCTTGCTTGCCAATTTTGAAGGTGACAATACCACCATACAAGTAACTGGCAGTGGCATAAGGACCATGAGGCTGTGTCCACTTGACAGCACCAGCATAGGATGAATAAGATGAACAAGTCAATGTAGGGAGTTGTGGTGGAGGCATAGAGCAAAAAAAATCCATGCAGACAAATTTACTTAAAAGGTCAGGTTGTGCCAACCCTAAAGTGATGCTGCATGTCCGCACCTCCCCATTGTCACACACCCATGGGGCACTATTCATGACAAAAACACTTAACCACCTTTGACACAGCCCACTTCGAGAGATGTCAAAAGCTGCACCCGCTTTATCACTCACCTGTTTGCCTGCCCTGAGTACCCCCACAGTGTCAGTCAAACTCCACATTTCATAGTGTATACCTTGCACAGGATCAAACTTCATCTCTTGGTGACACTTGCAGCCTTGTGCTCCTGCAGCAACTCAAGGCTTGGTTTCTGACCACTCAAAAATCCTCAGATCATTCCACCCAGTGGTCTTGGGCCTTCGTACATCAACCCCCCCTCCCTCATCACCCTTGACCTCAAGACAGTCATGTGTGTTGATGGTGTCGATTTTGTGTGGACGTATGTATTGTGGAGGACATGATGTTTGGGCTTCATGCATAGTAGTATACATTGCTTAATTACTTATATGTTGAATCATGCTTGAACTGTGCTTGAACCAGTTGTGATGATGATGTGATCTCGAAAAGAATTGCTTATATTACTTAACACTGGTGACACTGTTTGGCTACTTGGCAAGAATGACTAAGTGCTGTCAAGTGTGACTAAGTAATGTGTAGATTTGCTGATGTTGTTCTGTTGACAAGAGGCGCAGCTGGTGACATATTGGTAAACAAAGGTGGCAAGGCCAGGCCACCAGTACTGAGAGGCAACAAGCTGGTGGGTCTTAAGGTAGCCCAGGTGGCCAGCGGTGGGGTGATCATGGCAAGATGTGACAATGTTGCAGCAGAGGGTGCCAGTGGGGGGAATGTAGATGCATCCTTGGTAGGTAAGGACACCATTGGTACAACTCCAGTCAGAGAGGCGGGAGTGGAATGGAAGGGGAATCTCATCGTTGATCGATTGGAGTGAATTAAGGACAAGGGGGTCTCCAGCAGATGCAGAAGAGATCTTATTATGGAGGGCAGTGTTGATGATGCAGGTGAAGATGCTGGGGGGAAGGAGAGTAACTCCTTTGTTATCAAGGTCGGATGGAGGTAGGAGATCGGTGTGTCTGGAAAGAGCATTGGGGCTAGCAAGGTGAGATCCAGGGACATGGATCATTTTCAGGTTGAAGTCGGCGAGGTCAAGAAGCCATCTGGCTTGTTGCTGGTTAAGGTCTTGTGGTTTTTGGAAGTAAGTGAGGTTTTTGTGATTGGTAAAAACCTGGATAGGGAAAGGGCAGAAAGTCTGGGAGTTGAACAGTCTGGGGGCTGGTCTGGGGGCTGGTCTGCGCCCGAGTCTGGGGGTGCCATGGCAAGTGTGGAGTCTCAATCACCCACCGCCTGGTATATCACGTGCGCAGTAAACTCTTGTGCCAGCCGCCACAGTTCTGCGTGTCTGAGTCTTTCCATCGTGACCCTCATGAGCTCCCCGGCTGCTCCCACTGCTTGCAGCCTCTTCAACGCACTCACCCGCCATAACATCTTGGCAAACCTGCTGTTTTCTCACCTGACCACCTTCATCCGATATGCGCGTATCCTCAAAGGCGACATTTTCCAGCCACAACCCCAATTGATCTCAGACACCGATATCCCTAATGTCCTTCCACCCTCAGTCACCGAGTTCTTTGTGGATATTTTCAACATCTCTTCGCACGCCGTGGATGACTTGTGGGACATCGTTCGGGAGCTGGTTTGGAGTCTTCCCTCATTGCACGAAGAACGCACCCAGGATGAGGCATTATTCCATGACTATGGGCATTCCAAAGGTCTCAGTGAGTAGTACATGTGTCCTATCTAACTATTATACGCTCATTAACTTGATCAGCATTGCGCACATTCTATCCTCCCACCAAGCAGTGCCTCAATCCTGAATGCAAGAGCTGTGGTACCAGCACTCTTTTGAAGAAGGAGGAACAGCACTGTGTTGTTGCTTTCACATTTGCAGAGGGAGCCCGGCCTGCATGGTCAGTGCATTTGCGCTGCCGAGGTTCATGGTCATCCACCTCATCACCCAGCCCTGACTGACAGTTATTACAGCATGCAACACAAACTACCACCACAACTACAGCGTCCAAAACAAAATTCGTATGTATTACATGGGCATTCCAAGGTATTTGCAAGTGGGTGAGCACCAGTTCTGTGAGCATGAGCTGGTGATGCAGTGGATGGACATGATGCAGGTCGCGTGAGTGTGCTCTCCATTCCGTCTCACCTCTGCTGACTATCACTGTCCACTAGCATCTCGGCCACAAACTGTGCACGTTTGTATGATATCGCTCAAGCCCGACGCCCTGAGACTGAACCATGGCAATTCAGCACGAGCTTGCACACCGAAGAAGTTTGGGACAGCTTCATCTTGCTTGCCTTGCTCGACAATCACACTCACCGCAGCATCAACCTTGTCATCCCTCATGATGGTGATCAGAAGGATCGATTCTCACATGCAATGCGTGATCGCACTGAATGGATAATCATCCATGGCCAGGAGGAACTCCCACACGCATGTGATGGATGCATGCGCCTTTTCGTTATGCCAGATGGTACTATTTCGAAGACCGAGGTCATTGTCACTGATGGTGTCATGATCGGCTGCCCTTGTTGTGCGTCTCCATGTTGCACCAATCCCCTTGACAGCATCCGTCATCGCTTCTGCTCTATCAATCCTGCTCACCGCCGCCTTGAGCTTGTCTGTGCCATTGAGGGCTGTGATCGCCCAGTTCTCCAGGATGGTCATGTTATCCACAAAGTGTGTGACGCTCCACTGCATCAGCGCATGGAGAGGCTTAATCTCAAGTCTCTCCATTCGGGCAAGAGGAGAAGTCAGTGTGAGCACCTCGCCAAACTCAATGATATGGTTGTCACACCACTTGGCCCCACTTCAACTGCCTCCATTGCTGTGCAGGAAGGTGAGGAATGGTATGAGTATGATGAACGCAACAGCGCTGTCCATGTCATCCACCCCGTGAAGACCACCTCTACTGGCATCTCCGAGATCCCTTTGCAAGCCACTACCCAGCCAGAGTCCTTGCCATCAGCTGCCCGTCAGCCCCCGCTGTCCAACGCTTCACCTGCGCCTGTCTCTTCATCAGATGTCTCAGTGTCACTCACCTCACAAGCCACCACCCATTGTGCTGCCAAGACCCTTCCAAAGAAACTCAAGGCGATCTTTCAGCACCAGCACACGAACAACGAGCAACTCATCGTCCGCCCCTATGGGATTATCAATGCCCGCAGTACCATGTTCAACCATGAGGCTGTCTTGAATGTCCTGGTAAGTTATCGAGTTCATTGCCACGTCAGACATGTACTGATAACTTTGGCAGATTCTCACTGAACAACTTTATTCCCTTCCCTGTGCTCACAAACCCGAACACCTCATCTATGATTCGAACTGCAACACCCTCCGCGAGGTAGAAAGTCGGGGCATATCGTTCTTCAAGGACATGGGCATGTGTGTTGATGCCTTCCACCACAAGACCAAGCACTGCACGAGCGATACATTTTGTCAGGAACGGTGCAACATGAAGGCCTATCTGGAGCTTCTGGATGGCTCAGGCAGTTTTTATTTCAATTTGTCAATCGTGGAGCAGACTAATGTCTGGTTTGACACATTTCACAACATCTGCCATGAGATGACAGCAGTCAAGTATGATTTCTTCCTCGACGAGATGGTCCTGCGGCGCAATCGGTACACTGTAGCTACCCTTCGTGCTCAAAGAAAATCGCCTCATCACCCTACTCTCACATTGCCAGTATAGTACAACTACGTACCTATATGACATGATTGCAATTGTATGCCACCACCTTTTGTTCAAGTCATGCCACACGTGAAAAAGTCAAAGGGAAGATTCATGATGACATTGACAAGGGGAGAGACATGACAATATAGACAACATAGACAATACGTAGCAAAGGTACTAATGCTGCAGCCTGCGCATCTTGGTCTTGCTTTTCAGGCCCAAGGCCACGTGTCTCGCGGCTAGATAGTAAGACCACAGGCTGGTGGGGTTCCTGCCCGCAGCCTCACATTCCTCGAGCAGCGCCTGGCTGGTTTCCTTCCATGCTTGAAGGTTGTTGTAGTATGTGGGCTTGACGAACAGCTCTCTGAAGACAAGTGTGAACAGGACAGCTGGTGAGTGGCATGCCTGCAGTTGTTTGTTGGAGGTCTGCCGAAAGCCTGCACACATGTCAACAGTATATATTCCCTGGGGCCATACTTGATACCCCTCATAACTGGGAACAACAACCCATTTGATGCGGGGAAGTTGGGTCGGGACCTGAGACTGAGGTAGGGATGTTGAAGACAATGTAGGTGACAATGCAAGACTGGGAGAGGGACTACGGGATAGTGAGTGAGTGTGCGCTGACTGTTCCACCTTGACTGGGACATTGTATGATGGGGAAGGCAAGGGATAAGACCCTGTTGGTGTTGATGTGAGCGATGGTGAGCGATGGCGCTTGCTGGCAACACACGAGGATGACATTTCGATGATCTTGACTTCTGAATCTGACTCTCTCATTGCCTGTGAGCTGGGCTGTGAGGAAGCCCTGGTCTTATTCTTGGAGTGAGTGACCTGGCGTTCTGAGTGCATATTTGTTCGAATGTTGACAGGACGCTTCCCATCCCGTGTGATCTGGAGATCTTGATCAAAATTGGCGCACCGTGAGACACCAAAACGCTGAAGGAAAAGGTGGTAGCCACTTTCAACAGTGAATGTGTGGTCAAGGGAGGTGGTGATCCAGAGGCGCAGTGAGGGTTCAAAAACTTCGAATTGAAGAACATCTTCACCAAGGAGTGACATGAGATCAGGATCGTTGATGAGTTGATATTGTGGGAAGTAGGGACAGTTTGAAATGAATAGCCATCTGACCAGGGCATCATCCTGTTGGGGCATCAGTGGATGGTGTGGGAGGTAAGAGGACAATACTTACTGCATCGTACCAGTGTATAATGAAGCGGTGCTGGGCATTGCGTGTCATCTCCCTGCGTCGCTTGTCTGCTTTCTGACTTTCGACCTCTTGGGCGGCCAGCTTGGTCAAGTCCTCCATCCACAAAGGGTCGAGCTGACGAGTGATGCGGGGGCATGTCTTGCTACCGTTGGCCACCTGGAAGGGCACAGTGAATGACCGAGCACTGGCATGACTCGCACAAGACTGCAATGGAGGAGGCTGAGAGGGTGGAAGCACGGGGAGGGTGAAATCCTGGGCTGAGTAAATCCAAGATGAGGAGAGCGACAATCTTCACAGTGCGAATCAGTGGGCTTGTTGAGAATCTGTGTGAGGTTGTGCAAGTCATCTGCATCAAGATCGATCATCTCTGATTCGTTGTCAATGATCCCATGAAAGGGACATCCCCCGGAGTCCTTGCAGTGACTCAAGCACATCGTCTTACAACAACGCAAGGCGGCTGAGCGACGACAGAGTGCACCAAGACATTGGGCACCATGACGGCAAGTCTTCTTGTCGCTTACCGCCGTGCTATCACTGGGGGGGGGATCTGCAGAAAGCCAATGACAAATCGGGGGCTTGGATGAGTGAGACAACATGAGGGTGGAGTAGGAGGTGAGGGAACCACTTGAAGAACTCGCACTGGGGGTGCTACAATGAAAGAATGAGTGGCGGCAGGCAGAAATCAGACTAGGGGACTCACCCTGGCCATTGGTTTGCCAGCATTGCCATTGCGACCTGTCTGGCACAATGCGAGCGTGACTGCATTACCACAGCCCTCGCAATCGATGACAATACCAATCGAGGTCAGCCGGATGTTGAGATTGGCAAGAAGGGCAACATCGCCAGGGGTGAGAGATGAGGTGTTGTTGAGCAGAGACGTCATGGAGGGGACAAGAGGGCAGTAGGGTGAGGAGGGTGAGGAGAGCGCACAAAGGGAGGAAAGGAGGGAGGCGATGAGGAAAATGAGGGCGGGCGGGCTTATATGCTTGAGGTCGAATGCCTTGGTGGTTGACATGGCCGAAAAGGCAGCGGCATGGAATTCAAGTTGGTGATCATCGTGGTGGTGCTGAAAACGATTGAAGGAGGGCACAGAGGATGGCGAGGGCGAAAAGTCAGGTTGTTCCAAAAAGGGCCATTGGCTGCCCATTGCATGCAGCAGGCGAGAGCGACAGCAGGCATTCACAAGATGTCGAGCGAGTATGGGGGCACTGAGTGAGCTTGAGTGCCAAAGACATTGGCCCATGCAGGGCTGCGCACATGATATACCAGGCGGTGGGCAATTGAGACTCCACACTTGCTGTGCTGCACGTGCCGTGGTGCCTCCAGACTTGGGCGCAGACTTGGCCCCAGACTTGGGTGCAGACCAGCCCCCAGACGAGCCCCCAGACTGTCCATTTCCTGGACGCCCTCAGAAAGGGGAGCTGTGGAGATAATGTCTCCAGGATTTTAGAGCACGAATGATGGCGAGTAGTTCACAGTCATAGATGTCATAGTTTCATTTGGCAGGGGAGAATGATTGAGATAGGTAGGAACAGGGGTGTTGTAAACTCATCTCGAATGGGTGAGAACATTAGTAGCTTACATAAGCATGGCTTATTTCGGCCTGCTAGTACTGTAGTTTTTTCTTTAGTGACTACACTATAGTTTTCTACAAGGGGTGCCAATCTCCATTGGTGTCAGTTTGTAGTAAGATGGCTCTGGAGGCAAATTTGGAGGTGTTGGTGATGATGGCAAAGGGAGTGGAGAGGTCAGGTAATTGTAGCACAGGTTTGGCGAGGAAGAGCGCTTTAAGCTGCTCGAAGGCAACTTGGCATTCAGTGGTCCAGTTCCATGTGAGGTTTTTCTTGGTGAGGTCGATGAGGGGGTGGGTGACAGTGGAGTAGTTGGGAATGAATCATTGGTAGAAGTTTGCAAACCCTAGGAAGGAACGGATGTCTTTGACCTTTTGGGGGGTAGGCCAGGTTGTGATTCCATCAAGTTTTACAGGGTCCATAGCTACTTGCCCAGGGTGGACGATCATCCTGGGGTATTCTACTTCACTAACGGTGAAGTTGCACTTTTCCAGCTTGAGGTGTAGGTCAAGCTTGGCCATGCATTCAAGGACATGTTTGGTCCGTTCTTTGTGGGTTTTCTTGTCGGGGGAGAAGATGAGGAGGTCATCCATGTAGATGACTAACCATCCTTCGGTGATCATGTCACAGAAGGAATCATTCATGAATCACTGGAACATGGTGGGGGAGTTGGTGAGATCAAAGAACATGACAGTGGGTTCAAAGAGTCCTTTGTGAGTGACAAAGGCGGCTTTCCATTGGTGACCTTCCTTGATTCGAATATTGTTGTACCCCCATCAGACATTGAACTTTGTAAAGACCTTGGCATCTTTTACTTTGTCTACAAGGTCAGAGATCAAGGGGAGGGGGTAGGCATTACGGATGGTATGTTCATTGAGGTAGTGGTAGTCTTGGCAGGGGTGGAGACCACCGTCTTTCTTCTTTACAAAGAAGAATGGGGTGGCTTGGGGGGATTTCAAAGGATGGATCTTTTCACTTTGAAGGTTTTCATCTAGGAAGTTCTCAGTGGCAGTTCACTCATCTGGGGATAGGGGATAAAGTTTCCTGATCTTTGGAGTGAAAGATTTGTCTAGGTTAATTTTGTGGTTGTACGGGCGGCTGGGTGGGACATGGTCAGTAGATTCCTTGTCAAAGACCAAGGTGAATTGGGAGTATTCTGGTGGTAAGGTAGGTTTAGGTTTAGCCTTTTCAGCAGCAATAGTGAGTTCAGTGGTGGAGGTGAGCTTCTTAATGAGCACAGATCCCAGGGGGGCATGATGGAATCCGCATCAAAGTCCTCGGTGCAGAATTCTATTGTTGTCAGCATGGGCGAGATACTCAGATTCTTCCTCCCATTTGTTGTATTGGTAGAGGTGGGAGTCAGTGACAGCATTGACATGGATATGTTTCAGAGGGGGAGTTCTTGGTTTTGGGAAGTGGGAGTTGGACCATTCAACGTCAGTGATATGGTTGTGGAAGAGGTCTTTGGATTGGTCCAAGGTTTTGCTGATGGAGAGGGTTTTCTCCTTCCATTGGATCGAGGGGTTGGCATCTTTCAGCCAGGGGAGTCCTAGGATGATGTTGTCCTTTTCAAGGTTCATGACATGGAATAGGACTTTCATTGCTACTTCCTCAACATTGATGTAGAGGGTGGCAGAGAACTTGATGATCCCCTTCTTGTTTACTGAATTATTGGCATTGTGGGTGATCAAGGGTTTGGCAAGTTGGGTGATGGGGAGCTTGTGTTTATGGACAAAGTCCCAATCAATACAAGAGATGGTGGCTCCGCTGTCGACTAAGGTGGAGGTTTTGACAGCTTTCAAGGTGTACAAGGGTACAATGAGTTCAATTGGAATGGTCATGGAGGCAGAAGCTTGTACTATTACATTGGCACACGTAGCTGAGGGGAGACTTTGCGTCAAGGAAGTTCCCCTGTTTAAAAACCCGAGCTGAAGGAGACTGTGGCAATGGTCTGTTCATTGTCTTCTTCTACTTCTTCCAAGCGGGGAAGTTCTTCTTCTGCTACTGCTTTGACTTTCTGAACAGGTTGGGGGGTCGAGGGGAAGGAAGGGCATTGGGTAGAGAGATGTCCACCCTTGCAGCATCTGAAACAGAGTCCTTTCTCGATATACTTTTTCCTTTCCTCTGGGGTGAGCTTTCCTATGCGGATGACATCCATGTCCATGGCATTGGGATCTCTAGGCTTAGAGGTCATGGGGGAGATGAAGGGTTGTCGGAAGGGTTGGCAGTGTCTCTTGGCAATCTTGTTAGTCCTATCAAGGGATGTCTGGAACAAGACAGTCTTTGTTATGGATTTCTTCCCTTTTTATCCTTCTAACTATGCTCTCACTTATTTGTCTTCACATACACGAGAGGGCTTTGCCCTTATGGCGTTGACCATGCAGTATGCTACCTTTACTGATGATCTTCTTGATACGGACGAATAACCTCCTTTAGGCAGTTCTCTCGTACTGCCTCGTATTCCCCCTTACCCAGATGGTCTGTGCGCACCTTTACTTAGCTGGTCTGTGCGCCATTCCAAGCAGTATAAATACATCGCCTTTGTACCATAGTTCTACATCTAGTTCTACGCAATCTATTGCCTAGAATCTGGTCATTCCGCAAGTGATTAGTCTAAGGATTAGTCATAGTGATACCC
>JBBPQV010000525.1:0-19132 GCA_038092675.1 Boletus rufocinnamomeus
TGCAGCGCCATACCCTCAAACTCGTCGCGTCAAGACTCAAGAGGATACTCTGAGTCTCTGACACGTTCTCCCTGTCACGTGGTATACCCCCTGTCTCTCTCGGCAAATACCGTAACTCCGCTCCCCCTCGAATATAAAAGACCGTCGATGCTCCCTTCCTCTCTCATCCCATGACAGCTCGAAAGCTACGAGGCTCAGCCCCAGTGAAAACTGGGTATGACCCGGTATTACCACGGCTAAGCTCATGTGAACTGCACGGCCACATTATCATCACATATCATTTTTTGAGAGATTATGTGTTGTAGAGACCATAGATATTGCTCATATCACACGTTGTGTCGTCGCAATGGGGTGTACATTTGCGTTACATCGATTACATCAATAGAATGCTCCTATTACACACAGCTCTAACCATGCAGCTACACAGCCTCATCGTGCCATCGACAACCGCTTTTTCTTCCAGTTCCTCACTCCCTCCAACCCTACTACTCCTTCTACCCCGGTATGCAAGATTTTCCGTTTATTCCATCTCACTAACGGTGCCTTCAAGTTAGAACTTGAATGGAGCCAGACACAGCGGACCCCAAGCGATGGGTCTGCGTCTGCCGCAGGCATTGCAAGCAACAGCCTCGCATCGTTTCCGAAACAACCTTCTACCGACACTTGGCCAGTGCTGATCAAGACGAATACACCACGATCAGAGCAGCCAGGGGGACGACTGTTGATGCAGCTCGCCTCATGCTCTCCGATGTTCCCAGTTCCATCACCAATCGTTCTAATTCTTTGCCTATACCCTCTGCATCTGGCTCAAATTCCGCTTCGACTTCTCGTACTTTACAACGGACTGCTACACTACAAGGCCTGGCCAAGCGAGCGCGTGAAGCATCAGATGAACACCAACGCATTGGTAAACGCAAGTGTGCCCGCAACAAAGAGAACGTGGTGAGTTTTTTTAATCATTCCGTTCACAAATACTCAGTTATCTACAACAGCGCCCAGAAGAAGACACACCTCCTCCTTCCCCTCCACAGCGGTTTTATTCCCCTCCCCCCTATCCAGATGCTCCTGACCTCGGTCCTGATCGTTCTCCCAGTCCTCCGCCTCTTCCGCCACCTCCTGATCGTTCTCCCAGTCCACCACCACCACCACCACCACCTCCCGTTCGTTCTCCTAGTCCTCCTGTCCCTCCGAACCCTCCGCAAGACCCCCCCAATCCTCCGCCAGTCCCCAATCGCGCTCGTCAGATCATATACAATCGCAGACTCCCTCCCATTATTGATATCAATGAAATCACCCGCCTCACGCGTATTCGCAGACTCCAAGAGACAATGGCCTTTATTCAGATCATCCGGAGTGCCTCACTCGAAGACCCTATTGCCAAGATGACTCCCTCGATACTTACTAGATTGCGCAATCCACCCACCGCTCCTCTCCAAATACAGAGTCCCGGTATCCGCCACAGTATTTCAACATACTTGGCTCTCGAACACTCATCTCAAAACGCATACGAACGAGTCATTAAATCAACACGCACAAACTTTCCTGATGCTCCCGATGTAGCCCAATGTCTCAGATTCGCCGCGGTTGAGGATCTCATTGCAGTCTACACTGGTATTGAACCCATCGAGCACGACATGTGCCCAAATTCTTGTCTCGCGTTCACCGGCCCTTTTGCGGAGCTCGATAGTTGTCCCACATGCAATTCATCTCGTTGGAATCAAGCCAGGCTCGACGCTACCAATGGTCGCCTCAAAATCCCAGCCAAGACTTTTTTCACTCTCCCACTAGGCCCGCAACTTCAAGCCCTCTACCGTGATCCAGGCAACGCACGCGCCATGAGGTATCTACAAACACGCACTAAAGAAATCCTCGATGAATACCGCCGTTCTCAAAAAATCCCACTAGTCGATGACATCATCGCTGGCTGGGATTATCTAGGTGCCCACCTCGATGGCGACATCAAGGATAACGACATTGTCATTATGGCCTCTCTTGATGGCGCTCAGCTCTATGAAGATAAAGAATCCGACTGCTGGATTGCTATATGGATCGTCATCAATCTCTCCCCGCGCATCCGCTACCGTAAAACGCATGTCATCCCTGGCGCATTCATTCCTGGCCCCAAGAAACCCAAAAACATCGATTCGTACATGGTTGTCGGCATACACCACCTCTCGGCCCTGCAAAAGGAGGGCCTTCAGATCTGGGATTCCTCTTGCAACGACATCTTTCGGGCTGACCTCTACCTTTTATTTACTACAGGTAACGTATTTTTATTCACTTTTTGATCGCTTCTTTACACTAACATTATCTTTTATTTCCTACAGGTGATGGACCTGGCCTCGTACATTGGGACGGACTTGTGGGTCACTGCGGCAAAAATGGATGCCGCCTGTACTGCGGTGTAAGAGGACGACACAAAGATTCTCGCTCCCATTATTATCCTGCGCTTCTACTCCCTCGTAATGCTTATCAGGATAGCGACCACCACGACATCTCATCATTTCACCTTCCCCCTGCCGGTAGCCAAGAATATACTGCCAATCTCTTCCATCTTATGTCTGCTCCCAATCCCACTCAGTACGATGCACGTCGAACTGAAACCGGTATCTCCAAAGCACCCCTCATCTTAGGTCTCGAACCGGGTCGCTCGCTAGGTGTCCCCCTTTGCATGACTGCCGACATCATGCACCTTGCCGCCAACATCAGTGACCTCTTGATCGATCTCTGGCGAGGTGAGGTCGCTTGCGCCACTACCGATGACAAAGATACCTGGGACTGGGCAGTATTTCGCGACGATGAGCGCTGGAAAGCTCATGGTCATGCAGTTGAGCACGCCGGGGCTTTTCTCCCTCATTCCTTTGATACCAGACCCCGCAACATTGCTGAGAAACACCATACCGACTACAAAACTAGAGAATATGTGATGTACATGTTCGGCCTTGCTCCCAGTCTCCTCCACGATGTCCTCCCTAACGTCTACTGGCTCAACCTCTGTAAACTCGTTCGAGGATTCCAGCTTATGTCGCAACATGAAATCACTCACGAGGAGGTTCTCGAAGCTTGCGTCCTTCTTGCATCGTGGGAACGGGAGTTTGAAGAGATTTATTACCAGCGCCGAAACGACAGGCTCCATTTTATTCGCCCGTGTGTACACCAGATCCTCCACCTCGCCCCAGAGACATTCCAGAAAGGCCCTGCCATCTGCACCGCCCAATGGACAATGGAACGAACAATTGGCAATCTCAAGCACGAAATTCGGCAGCCCTCAAACTACCTCACCAACTTCGCAAAGGAAGGCCTTCGCCGTGCTCGTGTCAACGCTCTCCTCGCTGCTATCCCTGAATTAGATGACTCTCCCTCTGCACTGCCCACTAGTGCCGTCAACCTCGGTGATGGATACGCGCTCCTCCGTAAACGAGACAAGTTCCTCGTCCTCCCGTCCCATGGTACCCATGGTGCTGTTTGGGAATATCTCGGCCACCCTAATCCTATGCCCAAAATCCAACGCTGGGCACGCCTTTTATTACCAAACAGTCAAGTTGCCCGAAGCGCATGGCGCGAGAGTCTCAGATCTCCAAACGAGCTTCAAGTCTCTCGCATGGTCAAGGTAAGTTTCACTTCCTCTCGTAGTAAGTGATCCTAACTACACTAAGTTAGTTCAAACTTGTTGACCAGGTCCTGTTCGGGGAAGTCTTGTACTTCACAAGACTCGCCGTCAACGATGAAAATGGCGGGCTTCAGTTTGCGAATGTTGCTCTCATCCATTCCTTCTCCCTGCCTGATAAGGACATTCTCCAGGCGTCCTACATGACCCACCCCCTTTGTCGTAATACCGACGCAATTTTGGTCGTCAAGGTTCACCAGATTATGAGTGTGGTTGCCATGATTCCATACAGGGATTCTTTCTTCGCAGTCGAACAACCTGGCTTGTCTCATTTAACCGCACGAGATGGCGCGCATGTAGATGATGACGACGGTCTCGATGTCGAGTAGTTCTTCATGTCACGTAGTCTCGTATAATCAATTGATGCGATCAATGTATGCGTTCTGAATCCATGTCCTCGATCTTAAGTACATTGAAATGGTATTGTATACCAGCGCACTGGTCTAGGACAATACTATACACGAGCGGAATAGTCTACAGAAACACCTACTCTACTTGCGGCCACTCGCAGAGGTAACATTCGGTTTCTCATACTTGGGCGCACGTTTCTTAGGTAGTCAGTAGATATGAATATGTACGATAGAACGAAAAAAGACTTACCTTGGTCAATTCGCCACAGACCCTCTTGGTGGAGAGATAGAAAGTATTCTCCTTGTCCTTGTCATTGGGGATATCCTCGCTTTCGGGCTCCGTAGGACTGTCATCATCCGGATCTATGCTACATTTGAGTTTACTAATTCGAGGTACCAGAAACTTTACCTACCAATCTCCCTAGGACGTTTGTTGCTCATGCCTTTATTGATTGTCGTGGTGTTGGCACTTTTGTCGAGTCTGATCATGCTATTATTGCCAGCACCATTGAATTCGGTCGCATGCTTGGTAGAGTGAGGTGGAGTGTCATCAGGCACAAGCGGAGAAAATGGGCGAGGTACAGGGGCTGCGACGGGGAGTCATGAACTAGTAGATAAATCAGTAGACAGTCGATTGATAACATACGTACTGTTGTGTTCTTTATTGTATTCTCTAGGCTTGACATTGTGTACTTTCTTGATGTCTTCGTCCTTGTCCGCAATCGCAACTTGAATGCGCCGAGAAGACACAACTTCTATCACCTGTGGACGCATAAAGACATTTGAGAGATATCTTGGGATTAGACTTACCATTTCTCCGGGATACTCGGGGGTAAACATGAATGTGTAAGTATCCTCTGGATGGTGGAGAGGTATGGCAATCCTGACAAAATTTTCAATAGGGCAAGGCGGCATGGTGGTTGTAACTGATAAGATAATGAGAACGTAAGCGGGGATTTCGAGAATACCAATTATTTACTTTAGGGGCCATCCACCCTTCGCTTTCTTTAACCTGTACCACCTCCTTGACCACCTTCTTTTTCGCCATTATACATTCCCTCGAACTCATTATGCGTACTCGAATCCTTGGATCCTCCTCACCTCCTTCCTCGTCTCCGTCTTTGATTGGTTTATATGATCCTCTCGCGCCCCCATCAAACCCTGCTGTGGCCCCATCAACACAGCCGCCATCTGGTCCCACACAAATGATGGCGGCATCGCCTTTGCCCTTCCCACAGCCTATCATGGACCAGCTCACACCGGTAAGGCACCTATCTGACTAATCTATTTGTAGATTCGTAGACGACCTATATTTTCATGGTAAGCACTCGATGTTCCCAGGGTCAAGTCCTCTCTACTTCGACTATATGCGTGAGCTTCAAGCCACCCGCGAGCATATCAAGCATCTTCAGATCGAGGTCGCTAAACTGACAACAGAGCGTGATACTTTGAGGTTAGTTCTTTTCATTATCATGCTACTGATCGTACACTATTATTAGGGATGTTCTCAACAAAAGGGATCCTGTCATCGATCCTGCGCTGTCCAAACCCACACGTGCAACTCACAACAACATCAAGTTTTGGACCGTCGACGACTTTGAAAAATGGTTGTCAACGCCAGAGGCCCAAGTTGCAAATCGTGGAAAAGAGCCTTACCTGGAGGAAGAGAATGGTGATCCGGTTTCGGCGCGACGAGTCAGGGACGTCAAAGCCTGTATGCGCAGTGTCTTCTGCCATCTCGTGACCAAGAAGCAGGCTCCGCAGGTTTGGGGGTCGTTGGATGCCAGCGCGCGAGAGTTATTCCATTCTCACGTTGAGAAGTCTTACCCTCTTTTCAAGTGTGCCGAAAATGGATGGAAGCTGGATCGACTGACACGGGCAATCTATCCGGCTTGGCGCGCGTTCCATCTAGATGAAAACATGAATTGGAGGACGAAGGAAGGGAAGAAGGAACATCGATTGAAGCGGAAGAATACTGGAGAGGAGTCCCCACATCCTCACAAAGTCAAACGAGGTAAACGTCTCAATTCGATTCAATATTACTCATATAAGTTTTTTCACTAGTCAATTCCGAGCCAGCTGACTCGGAAACATCCCTTCTCGGGGGAAACATTCTTTCGTATGCCAGCGCTGGTCCCTCCTCCGAGTCTACAGATTCAGTTCCCTCATTGCACCTCAATTCTAACTCCAGCCTCACCAGTGTAGAATCCGAGTCCAGGACATCCGTAGCCCAGGTTCGAGAACCCATAATGGTCACTGAAAAGACCCCTTCCCCCGGCGTCGAGAAGACCCCTGCCATCGAGAAGACCCTCGGTATTGAGAATACCCTCGGCGTCGAGAAGACCCTCACTGCTGAGGAGACCCCTGCCGTCGAGAAGACCCTTGGCGTCGAGAAGACCCTCGGCGTTGAGAAGACCCTTGGCATCGAGAAGACCCTCACTGCTGAGGAGACCCCTGCCATCGAGAAGACCCTCAGCGTCAAGAAGACCCCTGCTGTCGAGAAGTTTGCTTCCCCCACTGTCCAGGAGGATGCTGCGCCCGTGATTCGTCATACCAATCCCCTGTGAGTCGTTTCGTTTGTATACATTTAACTAATACTAACTAGTAATCCAAGTGACTGCCTAGCACAGGTGGCCGCTAGACTGGATATTACCGTACCCACCAATACCCCCGACGATACTGCAATTCCGTCTGCACTAAGTACCAATGGCTCTCGGGCAACGTCGACCAATGCTCCGAAGAAGGCACAAAAAATGCGCCCGGGTCCAGCACGAAACGGGAGGTAAGCAATATTTATTCTGTTGGTATCTTCTAACGTCGTCTTAGGAATTTGTGTGCACACCGTTGGCTCAAACGCTTCAAGGATTCGACGAATGGTACTACAGCGGAATTCAAAGACTATTATGAGTCACTCAGTAAACAACAGCGAGAGGTATGGTTGTTTATATACTGTCGCATGATCTAATGAGTACATTATAGTCCTATGATAAGGAGGCGGACGATTTGGTAAGTTGATTCCTATCGTAGTGAGGCGGAATACTGATACATTTTTTTCGTAGGTCGCTCGCGGTGCTTGGAACAAGGACGCATACAATGGACAGATGTTCTGAATGTCTCTTTTCATTTTGTCGACGTCTGTTTCGCCTAATCACCCGAAAGTCGCTCCTATAAGCCATCGCTCGTTTTCATCCACCTTTCGCATAATCGTCCGAGTCCTGCAGTTGCGCTCATCGACTCGAATCGCTTAATTTCATTCACCATCGCTCAAACATTCGTTCGTCTGCAGCTTTTCTCAAGTTACCCACATATGCTTTGCAGCGCCTGCAGCTGTATTTCCTATTTGCTATCGGCCGTGGTAGCTGATCGTAGCTACCAAAATTGTAATCCCCACGAATACATTCATTTTATAATTGATCAGATGTCGTGAGACGACTGAGCTAAAAAATATACACAAATATGACTAGATATGAATGTTTGAAAGATTTGATATGTGATAATATGTGGTGAGGTAGTGTGCGACGGAGTTCTTAATGGCAAGAATTGTGAAAAAAATGAAGAGATATCATCGGTTGAGATGGATTGAGATATGATAAGGTGTCGTTCTGCCCCGTTATATCGACATTCTGAAATAGCTGCCACTCTACAGTGGAGAATCTCATTAGATATTAATCTGATCTGAGCTACTTATTGTTCACATCTGGTAAGATATGGTAATACCGGGTCATACCCAGTTTTCACTGGGCGTCAAGTCAAAGCCACTCAAGAGTCTCGCAATGCCTAGTTCACCTCGTCCTCCGGTCTGAAGATTGATACGACCGAGCTCTTATGCTCTGTTTTTCCGCGTTTCTGTTAGACGCGGCGCAGCTAAAACGTAGCTTGAACAACGTAGGGAGAACTCATCTTGCTCTGCGTCGTGTCGATCGGCTGGCTGGTTATGCAAGCACTCGGAAGGTGCTCCAGGCTTGGTTCTATTGAACTTCTCCTACGCATGTTGGATCTTCAGTTGGCAGAGTGGCTGGCGGTTTGGTATCGTCCACTTGGCCAGCCGCGAGCGGGCCAGCCACTATCCGCCTACAAGTCAGCCTCTCAGCCTCGTCCATACTTAAACTCAAGAGTCGACTGGTATGTTGCTTCCTTCTGTCTCGCTCTCGATCTCTGTCGCTTTCTATCGTTTTCTTCCACTCGACGTCCAACTCATCGATGGCGCCTCAAGCTGCCCCGACCGTCCAGTCTTCTGCCCTCTCGACGCCTGCACCCGCGGATGCCAGTCACAAGCCCTTCATCCCCGTGGCGCTCTTGATCTTCCTCGGTCTCTGCCTTGCATATACACTCTCCTACGTTCTCTACCGGATCGTCATGTCACGTAGGCTTGACTCCCAAGAGGTCGTTCCAGACTCCCCCGACCGCGGCGTGTCCCAGTTTATGAGTATGTCCCCTTTCGTTCGCCTCCACTGGATCGGGGTGGTAGTAGCATCTCATTGCCATGTTCCTAGACGGCGCTCGCCTCACGCTCAACTTTGGCCACAATCATAAGTCTACACCTCCAACTCTCAGCGAGTCACCCGATGTATGTCCTCCAGCTCCTTAGCAATCGATAACTTACTCGCCTCATCCAAACGTTAGATGCTCGACGAGGAGAAACCTCTCACAGATCCCTCACACCCAGCTCACGAGGAGATCCCAACGAGTAGCCCGGCGGACTCTTCTTCCACGCCGTTCATAACCTTGATGCCATCCTTCGCCATGCACCCCAATCGAGAGCTAGGTGAAGCACAGCTCCAGGAACAAGATCCAACCGTAGCCCAAGCGTCAGTTCCAGCCCCGGCTCCGACCCACCAACCTTTTGCACAGCGTATTGCAGCCAAAGTCAAGTTTCTCTCGACGGACCGTGCAGAAGCCATCGCACTCGATCCGAAACTTGCGCCCGTCCAGGGTCCTCTCCGTCCCCTATCGATGGTCTCCAGTCCGTCGCGCAAAAAACGGATGACGCTCTTTGGACTCGGTCTGAAACATGCGCGTATTCACGGTGGGGATCCGGAAACAGACTCGGAAGCGCGGTGATGTGTTGATTACGATTGTGCCACGACTACGTCTTGCCGTTTTACCCGTCCTGTTGGCGTCTTGGACCCGATATCGATGTTGAGGGCTTCGATTCACTCTCTTCTTCTTCTTTGGTTTACCTCGCCAGCGTGCATGTCAGTATGCATGTCATGTACTTTTTGTTTCCTGTTTTCATTTTGGTAAGACAGGGTATGTCGCGAAAACCCCCGAGAGGTCCACGTCGCAGTCAGCCTCTGGTGTCGTCAAATTATGTCAAGGTAACCAAGTCATCCCACACGAGTGTCATGTCTCTTGGTCCCGATATTTCATTCCTTGTTCCGCTTCCGCTCCCATTCCTACTCCTTGCACTGTGTTTACAGACCGACCCATTCGACTCCTCAAGGCCATCAACCTGTACACTATCCCTGGCAGATTATGCCATGTTGTGAGAATTAGAAGGGGTTGGTGTGAACGCTCGGTCTGAGCTAATAACGGAAGGCTTATGATGTCACACCAACTGACAACGGAGCAAATGCATGTCTGCGAGATGTATACATGGTAACCAGCGCCTACAGCCCGACAATAAGATATGATGGTATCTGTACAACAACTATCCGCATACGACAGTAAAGTACATGTCCCTGGATATCAGGAGCCCGTTGGGTCCTTTTACTCGCTCACTTGCGTGAATAGTACATCGACGGCCGCATCTCCGATTTGGAGCGCACGATTCGGTGGTCAGTCGCGTCGTCCTTTCGAACGACATCCCACGACTCGTCCTCCAACAGCCTCCTCTTCTCATCCGTGAGTGAATCACTGCGCAAAACGCCGCGCGCAGGTCTTCTCATCGTCGTGCGGCGCCTGACAACCTCGACGACGCCCTGTACTGTGGGCATCGCCGCCTGAACGAGTTTCTCACTCGTTGGGGACTCGATACCCGACTGCGCAGCAGTGATATAATCCGATGGGAGGATATCGTCGAACGTCTTGGCCGGCTTTGCGGACCACTGTCTCAACGCCGGATCAGGGAGTTCTGTAAAAGATGCGAAAAACAATTGTCAGGGGGTCCAATCTAGAGGGTTCAACGGGAGAGAGGCACATACCTGTGATGGTGACGTTGCGCCTGCGCGGGAGAGGTGCGGCGACGGGCTTGAGGACACCATATTCTTCCCCAGGTGCGCTCTGGTAGAGTTGGCCAGAGCGATCGCGGAAGGTGTAACGCTGGGTATCCGCATCATAGGCAATTCTTCGCATCCCTTCCGGGAGACGGTATGAGTCCTGTCCGCAACTCGGCGTTAATATGCATGTCGTTTTCGATCGCACAGTCGGGTTTCGAATGGGAGAAGGGAATCGCCTCGAGTACGTACCTCGTTGAATTGAGAGAAACGACCCTTGCTCGTGGCCATGGTGGTGGTGGTGGTGGTAATAAAGCAAGGCGCAGTCAATAACTCCTTGCGCCTGAGGCCTGAGGGCTATAACGGTCGATAGGGGCACAGCAACGTCGCGACCCAAAAGGTATGTGACCCCCCCAGAGGGGGTTACCCCGTGTTCGATGCTCTGTAAACTTTACATTTACATACGTCGCCGTGAGAAGTATGCAACAGTGGGCACGATGCCGCGGTTTCGAGGAAGGTACAGCATGAGGCGGGTGGATCTGTTGACGACTCCGTAACAAGTCGGAGCAACAGTTTCTTGAACCCACGATTTGCCACCCTCGGGGTTAAGTACTCGCTCGGACGTCCGAGCCGTACGCCGCTTCAAGATCTGATGTTCATTCGGGAATCAATATCCTTGCGGTGCCGTTGTCATACTTACTACTTAGGTCGTGCGATTGATGCGCTTCAATTGTTCTCCCCCACCTTGTTAGCATCAATAAGATTTGTTCGAATTTATGCGACGCAAGGGAGTTATGGGGGTTGGCCGGTCCGACTGATGTACAGCATCAGAGTGAAATCTATGCATCATATCATTCTAACTCAAAAATATATACGGAAGGAAAGGTACGGATTTCAGGCGCTTGAATGGATTAATAGGTACGTGCGTCATAGCTCGTACCAAGCTCCCAGAGTTACGGGAAGCAAACAAACAAAACGCGATTCTACTAGTCCATCAAGTCACCGACAGCAGATGCGGAGCCGTTGTCACTGTACAGGCACGATCCCGTCCCAACGTATGTCGCTCCGGAGGCATCATTTGCCTGGAACAGGGATGGAGAGGAAGCTACGAATGGGAAGTAAAGTTCCACGTAAGACGCGCCGTCGAGGAAAGGGAAGGCCTGCTTGAAAAAGGTGACCCTTGGAGACCGCGTCAGAGATAGTTGTGCATGCAACGAAGTGAACTCACTGATCAGCCTGGCCGCCAGGGGGGTTCTGGAGGGCGAACTCCGTTATGACCAATTGATGGTTCTTGTGCAAGTAGTACGTCAATGCCTTGGATGCAAATATCAATCGCGACAGCTTACGGGGAATTGAGCATGCGCGGATTCGACGTAACTCTGGAACTCTGAGAACGAGGATCTGGACGTGTTGCATGAGGTAAAGCATCCGTTGGATACGCAACATGTCGCTTACCCGTACCAGTGCTACCGGCAACCAAACCCAGATCAATGAACTACCCACCAAGAAGAAAACTCAAATTCGACTCACCAAATTGATGTAGTCGAAAGAGCACTTGCCAGCACAAGCAGTAATCATCTGGGAGAGCCAGCTCAGGCCTGCGCCAGATGCCGTGCTCGAAGTAACGGCAGGAAGAGCCTTCTTGATGGGCTGTTGCGTTCCTATCAGCGGACACTCTTGTCGGTCTAACAACAGGTTTCCTACCAGATGGTTAATGTATTGGATGTACCAAGAAGCGGCTTGGCTAGGAGTGATGCCACCGATATCAGGTTCGTTCAAGCTGAACACGGCTATATGTGATTAAAGCCGCTGAGACAACGCAGAACAGGAGAACTGATGAAAGAGACGTACTCGCCCACTGTTGGGCTTGCCAGCGAGAATAGAGATCGGCGATAGGACTCGAACTACAGTCGAGGCAGCGCTGCATACCGATGAAGCCGAGGCCGCCGTCGCCGTTAGTCGAGGGTGGTGCGTAGGTTTCGTAGTCATAACTAGGGGAAAGGATTGAATAAGTAATCGAACTGCGAAATTGAAGACAACATACATGGCGACCACTTCACCGTTGCCGTTGTTGAGTACTCCAGGGTTACTGTGCTAATCAGTCAAAATGGGGGACAAATAGCCCAATAAACGATCGCACAGAGATTCGTTGTCTGGAAAAGGAAAAGGTCAATCACGGACTCTAGAGACGTTCGCTGCGTCCTTACACCAAGGCCAGCAGAGACCCCTCTTTCCTGCCTGAGCAGCGGCGGCGAATACTGAGAGGAAGACAAGGGCAGAAGACAACATATTGGAGGAGAAAAGCAGATGCTAACTGAGGGGATACCTGGACCGTATTTATGCGAGACCCTGGTATTCAGTCTGAGGTCCGATGGGCAGGCGGCGATGCAAAAGACCTTTGTCTCGTGCCATGTATTGATCATAAGATACATCATTCGCCCCACGATGGTATAGCATCAAGCCTGACTGGATGAACTTGAATCCATCACGCTGTGCGAACGATACAAGATCGCCATTATTTTGGGTATGATTCCGACATACCTGGTGAGGTTCCCATACTTTACTTTGGATGGAACCAGTTGCGATGGATCAGAATGGATTCCTTGCGAAGGAGCTGCCTGAAGTAGTTAATTCAATCACGGAAACTCAGCCCATCAGACGACAGCTGTCCTCTGTTATTTGACTGGTATCCGTAGTATGTACTGCTTCTGGAGTTACCGCACGGAACCGAGTTTGGACCGATGTCCATGTGCTAGGCGGTAGCAAAAATAACAAAGTTCTCTAGTCGGGGCCGGGGGATAATGAATCCTATGCGTTTAAGCGTCTCACTGTTGAGATGGCACTTGGAAACTTACCAGTGGTCGGGGTCAGCGAACAGTTTCGGCGCGTTCTCGTTCTAAATATGGAAATTGTTGTTATTCTCATTCCTTTCTTGAGGTTTTCGCCCCTCGGAGTTCTATGGAAAGCGTTCTCTCTGTGCCCAGTTTTCAAGTACACATTACATAAGATCCGGAACACAAACTGATGCTCGCAAATACTTGAAGTTTTCGCACACGTTCATAGCCTCAAACAAACTTTCAATTCTGTCCTCGCACGAACTGTAAGATATATTTTATGCTAGTGATTCACTGACCTGGAACACGCCGCTTCAATTGTTCTCCCCCCGTTACGTATGTACCAATAAGATTTGTTCGGATTTATGTGAGGCAAAGGAGCTATAAGGGTTGACCGGTCCGACTGATGGGCCTACAGCATCAAGTGATATCTATGCATCAAATCTTTCTAACCCAAAAATATGTACGGAAGGAAAGTTACGGATTTCACGCGCTGGAATGAATTAATAGGTACGTGCGTCATAGCTCACACCAAGCTCCCAGAGTTACGGGAAACAAACAAACACACGATTCTACTAGTACATCAAATTTCCAACAGCAGATGGAGATCCGTTGTCATTGTACAGGCATGAACCGGTGCCAACGGTTGTTGCTCCGGAGGCATCATTTGCCTGGAACAGGGATGGAGACGTGGCCACGAATGGGAAGTAAAGTTCCACGTAAGACGCGCTGTCAAGGAAAGGGAAGGCCTGCTTGAAAAAGGTGACCCTTGGAGACCGTGTCAAAGATGATTATGCATGCAACGAAGTGAACTCACTGATCAGTCTGACCACCTGAGGGGTTCTGGAGGGCGAACTCCGTTACAACCAATTGATAATTCTTGTGCAAGCAGTACGTCAATGTCTTGCATCCGAACATCAATCGCGACAGCTTACGGGAAACTGAGCATGCGCGGATTCGACATAACTCTGGAACTCTGCGAATGAGGATCTGGACGTATAACATGAGAGAAAGCGTTTGTTGGATGAGCAGCCCTTCGCTTACCCGTACCAGTGCTACCGACAACCAAGCCCAGATCAATGAACTACCGGCCAAGAAGAAAACTCAAATTCAACTCACCAAGTTAATGTAGTCGAAGTAGCACTTTCCGGCACAAGCAGTGATCATCTCGGAGACCCAACTCAGGCCTTGGCCAGATGCCGTGCTCGAAGTGACGGCGGGAAGAGCCTTCTTGATAGCCTGTTTCGTTCCTATCAGCGGACACTCCTGTCGGTCTAACAACAGATTTCCTACCAGGGGGTTGATGTATTGGATGTACCAAGAAGCGGCTTGACTAGGAGTGATGCCGCTGATATCAGGTTCGTTCAAGCTGAACACGGCTATATGTGATTAAAGCCGCTGAGACAATGCAGAACAGGAGAGCTGATGAAAGAGACGTACTCGCCCACTGTTGGGCTTGCCAGCGAGAATAGAGATCGGCGATAGGACTCGAACTACAGTCGAGGCAGCGCTGCATACCGATGAAGCCGAGGCCGCCGTCGCCGTTAGTCGAGGGTGGTGCGTAGGTTTCGTAGTCATAACTAGGGGAAAGGATTGGATAAGTAATTGAGCTGCGAAATTGAAGACGACATACATGGCGACCACTTCACCGTCGCCATTGTTGAATACTCCAGGGTCACTGTGCTAATCAGTCAAAATGAGGGACAAATAGCCCAATAAACGATCGCACAGAGATTCGTTGTCTGGAAAAGGAAAAGGTCAATCACTGCGGGCAGGAGAAGTTTGCTGCATCCTTACACCAAGGCCAGCAGAGACCCCTTTTTCCTGCTTGAGCAGCAGCGGCAAACACAGAGAGGAAGACAAAGGCAGAAGACAACATATTGGAGGAGAAAAGCAGATGCTACATGAGGGGATACCTGGACCGTATTTATGCGGGACCCTGGTATTCAGCCTGAGGTCCGATGGGCCGGCGGCGATGCAAAAGACCTTTGTCTCGTGGGTCATGTATTGGTCATAAGAGGCACCATTTGCCCCATGATGGTATAGAATCAAGCCTGACTGATGAGCAAGAGCCCGCTCATCGCGCTGCGTGAAGCATATAAGTTAATTGGGACACCATTCCGACATACCTGGTGACTCGTGAGGCACATCGACCTTGGACGGAACCAGTGGGAATGGATCAGGACGGGTCGCTTGCGGAGGAGCTACCTGAAGTAGCTAATTCAGTCATGGAAGCTCAGCCCATCAAACGACAGCTGTCCTCTGTTATTTGACTGGTACCCGTAGTACGTACAGTTTCTAGAGTTACCGCACGGCACCGAGTTTGGACTCGTGTCCATGTGCTGTGCGGTAGCAAATATAACAAAGTTCTCTAGTAGGGGGCCGGGAATAATAAAACCCATGCGTTTAAGCGTCTCACTGTTGAGATGGCACTTGAAAACTTACCGGTGGCACTTAAAGATCCCATGATGATGTTGTTACTGGGAGGGTAGTATTGACTGTAGTGGTCACGTGATATATAAATAGGGTTAGGGTTTAACACTAGAGTTAATGTGCGCGACGCGTCACCCAAGTCGACGAGCAGCGTAACTTGCCAGTGAACGTCGACGAGACCTTCAAAATGCCTCTCGAAGCGACGATGATGATCATCGACAATTCCGAGTACATGCGGAATGGCGACTACGTACCGTCGAGATTCGATGCCCAGTCCGACGCCGTCAACACCATCTTCCGGACAAAGATCGACTCCAACCCAGAGAACACCGTCGGCCTCATGACCATGGCTCACAAAGGGTGCGTAAGTGTTCACCTCTTGTCATACACGGTGTATGCATCTCATTCCTGTCCAGCCCAGAAGTCCTCGTGACCCATTCCAAAGACCTCGGTCAGATCCTCAAAGCGACTCATGCCGCCACGTCCAAGATCGGTGGGTCGATAGACATCCCCACCGCTATCAACATCGCCCAGCTCGCACTCAAACACCGCGAAAACAAGAATCTCCGGCAGCGCATAATCGTCTTCGTTGGATCACCTCTGCAGGGTACAGGTGCGGACGAGCGGGAGATGGTCAAGCTTGCGAAGAAACTAAAAAAGAATAACGTGGCCATCGATTTCATCTCTTTTGGGGACGGTATCGAGGAGGGAGAGTCTACCGTGCTCAAGTCGTTTGTCGATAATGCTACCAGCGGCGATAATTCGTAAGTGCCGCCTACGCTGGTCAGACCAACGAGTCTCTAACACAACATCCGGGATAGACATTTGGTGCCTGTGCCCCCAGGCCCACATCTACTCTCAGATTTCATATTGTCCTCACCCATTTTGTCGGAGGACCGCGGAATACCACCAGAGGCTATGGCTGGTGCAGCCGGTCCATCCAGTTCGGGTGCCGCAAACAACTTCGAGTTTGGTGTCGATCCTAGTCTCGATCCCGAGCTTGCCATGGTAAGCTTATATTGCTACGGGCACACGGATTCGGGTCTGATCGTGTTCGTAGGCATTACGTATGTCAATGGAGGAAGAGCAAGCACGGCAAGCTGCAGAAGAACAAGCGCGCCAAGCAGCGACAAATGCTGCCACCCCTGCCGAACGCGCCGATGACGCTGCAGATATTGACACAGATGAAGATGCTATTCTACAACAAGCGATCGCCTTGTCTGAAGGTCGGGACGTTGACATGGGAGGGGAACAAGGCGATGATGATGAGATGGATGAGGAAGAGGCGATTGCTCGAGCTATCGAGATGAGTATGAAGCAGGATCAAGCAGAACAGAAGAAAAAGTAGCAGGTTGTGGATCTTTACTCCAGTGCTGGTGACCCAGGCATTGTACGTTCGCCAGTATATATTTTCCGTTGACTACGAACTTGCGTTGGCAAAGCAATTTGCTGATGACTCAGACCCTCAACCCTCCCAAATGCACAGATCAAAATAAAATGTTGCGATACAATCATGCTATGACATCGTTTCTTGTGTTGTGGCACCAGTTGTTGACCAAGTTCGATAACGCAAAGATTCGAGCGAAAACTCGTCCCCGAACGAAGTGAGCTGTTTATCACACTGTCTAAGATTGAAAAAAATGCGAGAAGCGAGGACGCTGTGAATCGCCACCTGGGCGCTGTTACGGAACAACATAAGGTGAGAAACCGCAGGCGTCTAGGACATGAAAGAGAATACGAACGTATCCAATGCTGGAATATATGCAACCTGTTGAGGGAAACATATTTATTGGGCAAGTAAGCATGAGGTTGTACACACTCACCGGTGCAGCAACCTGCACAGTCATGTTGGCAGCAGACAACACTAGTTAATATGTCCCCAATCAAAGAAGCTCATCCATGAGATAGGGGGATCGCTCACCGATAATCAACCACATATACATGATCCCGTCCCAATACAGTGTGTTCAACGTTCTACTACGGACGTCGCGGTACGTTCGGAACTTCCTCCAGGAACTCATACTTTGAAGGACTGGAGGAAAATGATATCTAATGCGACAGAGAACCACAGCAAGAACGTACTGATCTCGTACACCATCAGTACACCATATTGAAGTGCGGCACTTCTCGATGATCGGTAAGCACACACGGATGGATAGAATTCTGTCCCGATACCCTTTAGCGACTTGTCATATGAGCTGACCGGACTTACGATAGAACGAGGTGGAGTCCCCAGGTAAAGAGATTTTGACTAGCAGCGATAACACCTCAGCAGCTGCAATGAATGCCTATAAATGTACATAAACCATCGACTTAAGTTCCACTGACGCACATATGCATCGGAACAAAACTCACCCCCGCCAACACCAATAGAAAAATAAGCACCTTCTTGCTGCGACCCCACAAGGCATATGTGCGTAGGATCAAGATTCCTTCCGCAAAGATGATGCTAGCAGTGTACATGGCTGAGAGAGAATGTCAGCAAGCGCGTAAAATGAGTTGGGACATGACTAGACCATCTAAAGCGAGAGTAAAGCTTCCGCACTGAAAATGAGGTTCGAGATGATCCGCCGTTAAGTCGAATGAAAACACCCACTCCCTCGGTGACCAGGGCGTCTGAGCGATAACATTATTATCAGCCACCCGAAAGTGAAAAGAAAGTGAAACGCACCATAACACGTCATCGAGGAAGAAAGAAACGGGAGGTATCTTGACACTGTGAACACAATGCGTGTCGCCTGCCACTTCGTACCCCAGACATACTCCACCTGACTCCACCATGAGAATCGTCGAATGTACAAATGGGAATGAAGAACCTCGGTAGAAAATGTTAGGCAATAATCGTATACCTGGCAGGGGTGAGTGTTAGATTCAGTCAGCGCTCTGACAGCATCGTACATACAAAAGCAGCCAGCGCAGCAACTACAGAAAAGATAGGTCAGCGCGATGGGACACCAGCGCTAAACCAGGCGTACCATTGAGGAACTGTGACGAGTGGACGGTCGTTAGTTAGTGTCCTTTGATCTATCAAGCATGGAAGAGCGCAAACCTTGCTAATTTGGAGGCGGAAAAGGTCGGTTAGGATGTCATCTAGTGCATACTCGAGGCCTAGCATCACTTAGGTGTTGGGAGCGTCGGGGAGCAAAGGTGGGCATGAGTCGGGTAGCTGCCACGAGGTCTTGTTACGGATGGGCAAACACCAATGGAAACATGACGAAGTATACATAATTCGTACCGGATTACAACTGACAGCTGAGGTCAAACTTCAAGTTCTATCCCCATTCGTAGTGAGTGCAAGTTGTTGCAAACAACTTTATGTAAACGAGTGTAACAGCGCTCATTGCGCAGTGACGGGGCTAGTCATCAGAGTAGTATTAGTATGTAATAGCGACCCACCTAAGTAGTGCGCGGCGCGCGCTCTTTGTATGATCAGAAGATTGTCTTCTGATCTCGAAGCTTTAGGTCTATGGCGTTAAATTTGCACATTTAATTCCCACCGCGTTTCGTGTGATTCTCGCCGCGGTTTGTGTGATTCTCGCCGCAGCTTATGTAGTTCCTCGCCGCGGTTAATGCAGTTCCTCGCCACGGTTAATGTAGTTCCTCGCCGCGGTTGATGCAGTCTCGCCGCGGTTTGTGTGGCTCGTCGGTTTTCATAGCCCTCTCGCCATAGTTTGCACTTTGTCTCACTGCCAG